>WNWK01020968.1:0-34861 GCA_009830355.1 Cherax destructor | reverse complement strand
GGCAGCAGAGGGGCACTGGCACCAGTGAACACCCCCACGTCCAGCACCTGCAACATATATACAGTGAATAAATACCCCAAGACCAACACCTGCAACATATACACATTGAATAAATCCCCCCGTCCATCACCTGCAAATATATACATTGAATAAATCCCCCCACGTCCATCCCCCGCAACATATTTTACTTAAATAAATCCCCCCACGTCCCCCCTGCAACATATATCATTGAAAAATTTTCCCCCACCCAGCACTTGCAACATATATACATTGAATAAATAACCCCATGTCCATCACCTTCAACATATATGCAGTGAATACCAGCAACACATGCACAGTAAAAAACTGCAACACATGTACAGTGAATAACTCACACACACACACACACACACACACACACACACCCCACAACAAAAACACACACACACAAAAAAGGATTTTAACAACACTGGAGGAAAAAAAAGAGTTGAGGAGACATGATAACGACATACAAAATACTGGGGGGAATCCGGAGACAGTGACAGGATTTTCCCCGAGAGGGAACACAGAAACAAGGGGACACAACTGGGTAAGACTGGAGGAAAAAGGGATGTTAGGAAGCATTTCTTCAGCCACAGAGTAGTCAGGAAGTGGAATAGTCTAGAGAAAGATATAGTGGAGGCAGGAACCATACATAGTTTTAAGACAAGGTATGATAAAGTTCATGGAGCAGGGAGAGCAGAGACCCAGTAGCGGAAAGCGAAGAGGCGGGGCCAGGAGCTGAGTCCCGACCCCTGCAACCACAATTAGGTGAGTACAATTAGGTGAGTACACACACACACAGTGGGCGCCTGAGACGAGCGGGGTCCCGCAGGGGTCAGTCCTAGGACCAGTGCTATTCTTGGTATATATGAATGACATGACGACGGGATAGACTCAGAAGTGTCCCTGTTCTCAGATGATATGAAATTAATGAGGATAATTAAATCAGATGAGGATCAGGTAGGACTACAAAAAGATCTGGACATGCTGGACACCTGGTCCAACAACTGGCTTTTCGAATTTAATCCCACCAAATGCAAAGTCATGAAGATCGGGGAAGGTGGACAAATACTGCAAAACTAGTTAAAGGAGAAAGACCTTGGGGTGAGTATAACACCAAGCACGTCTCCGGAAGCACACATCAACCAAATAACCGCGGCAGCATATGGGCGACTGGCAAACCTAAGATTAGCATTCCGATACCTTATCAAGGAATCGTTCAAGACACTGTACACCGTGTACGTCAGGCCCATACTAGAGTATGCAGCACCAGTCTGGAACCCACACCTGGTCAAGCACGTCAAGAAACTAGAGAAAGTGCAAAGGTTTGCGACAAGGTTAGTTCCAGAGCTAAGGGAATGTCCTACGAAGAAAGGTTAAGGGAAATCGGCCTGACAACACTGGAGGACAGGAGGGTTAGAGGAGACATGATAACGACATACAAAATACTGCGGGGAATTGACAAGGTAGATAGTGACAGGATGTTCCAGAGAGGGAACACAGAAACAAGGGGGCACAATTGGAAGCTGAAGACTCAGATGAGTCAAAAGGATGTTAGGAAGTATTTCTTCAGCCATAGAGTAGTCAGGAAGTGGAATAGTCTAGCAAGTGATGTAGTGGAGGCAGGAACCATACATAGCTTTAAGACGAGGTATGATAAAGCTCATGAAGCAGGGAGAGAAGGGACCCAGTAGCAGTCAGTGAAGAGGCGGGGCCAGGAGCTGAGTCTCGACCCCTGCAACCACAATTAGGTGAGTACAATTATTTGAGTACTCACAACCTCCTGGAGTTTTATGATAAGGTAACAGAAGAAAGGCACGAGAGAGAGGGGTGGGTTGACTGCATTTTCTTGGACTGCAAGAAGGCCTTCGACACAGTTCCTCACAAGACATTAGTGCAGAAGCTAGAGGATCAGGCACGTATAACAGGAAAGGCACTGCAATGGATCAGAGAATATCTGACAGGGAGGCAACAACGAGTCATGGTACGAGAATAGGTATCACAATGGGCGCCTGGGACGAGCGGGGTTCCAGAGGGGTCAGTCCTAAGACCAGTGCTATTTTTAGTATGTGAATGACATGACGGAAAGGATAGACTCAAAAGTGTCCCTGATGTGAAGTTAATGAGAAGAATTAAATCAGATGAGGATCAGGCAGGACTCCAAAGAGACCTGGACATGCTGGACTCGTGGTCCAGCAACTGGCTACTCGAATTTAACCCCGCAAAATGCAAAGTCACGAAGATCGGGGAAGGGCAAAGAAGACCACAGACAGAGTATAGGCTAGGTGGTCAGAGACTGCAAACCTCACTCTTGGGGTGAGTATAATACCAAGCACATCTCCGGAAGCACACATCAACCAGATAACTGCTGCAGCATACGGGCGACTGGCAAACCTGAGAATAGCGTTCCGATACCTCAGTAAGGAATTGTTCAACGCACTATACACCGTGTACGTCAGGCCCATACTGGAGTAAGCAGCACTAGTTTGGAACCCACATCTGGTCAAGCACGTCAAGAAATTAGAGAAAGTGCAAAGGTTTGCAACAAGGCTAGTTCCAGAGCTTAGGGGAATGTCCTACGAAGAAAGGTTAAGGGAAATAGGCCTGACGACACTGGAGGACAGGAAGATTAGGGGAGACACGATAACGACATACAAAATTTTGCGAGGAATAGATAAGGTGGACAGAGACAGGATGTTCCAGAGATGGGACACGGTAACAAGGGGTCACAATTGGAAGTTGAAGACACCCCACACACACACACATACACACAACAGGCCTAGTGTATGTGAAAGAGCTTAACATGAGATTCAAAGAAGTACTCAGTGGAGACAAAAAGGACTCCAGAAAGACGGAGGGGTGGGGTACTCCAACAAGTGCTGGACACGATACATACTACCTAGGAGGAGGTGAAGAGGCTGCTAAGCGAAGTAGAGATCTCAAAGGCGATCTGGCCGGATAACATCTCTCTGTGGGTTCAGAGAGATGGAGCAGAGGCGCTCAGTGTATCAATAACAACAATCTTCAACACATCTATCGAAACAGGGCGACTACCCAGTCGCAGTTTTTAAAAAAGGAGAAAGACATGCAACACTAAACTACAGACCAGTGTCACTGACATGTACTGTATGCAAAGTCATGGAGAAGATTATCAGGAGAAGAGTGGTGGACCACCTAGAAAGGAAATCCTATTTTACGAACCTACTAGAGTTCTATGACAAGGTAACAGCAGTAAGACAAGAGAGAGAGGGGTGGGTAAACTGTATTTTCTTGGACAGCAGAGGAGATTAGTGCAAAAGCTGGAGGACCAGGCAGTTATAACAGTGAAGGCACTGTAATGGATCAAAGAATACCTGACAGAAAGGCAACAACGAGTTGTAGTACGTGATGAAGTGTCAGAATGGGCACCTGTGACGAGAGGGGTTCCACAGGGGGTCAGTCCTAGGACCAGTGCTGTTTCTGGTATATGTGAATTATATGATGGAAGAAATACTGTTTGCAGATGATGTGAAGTTAATGAGAATTCAGTCAGAGGAGGACAAGGCAGGACTACAGAGGGATCTGGACAGGCTGCAGGCCTGGTCTAGCAACTGGCTACTGGAGTTCAACCCCACCAGGTGCAAAGTCATGAAGATCGGGGAAGTGCAAGGAAAACTGCAGACAGAGTACAGTCTAGGGGGCCAAAGACTACAAACCTCACTCAAGGAAAAGATCTCGGAGTGTGTATAATACCAAGAACAATTCCTTAGGCGCACACCAACTGTTGCAGCAGATGGACGACTGGTGAACTTAAGAATAGCATTCCGGTACCTGAGTAAGGAGTCACTCCAGACCCTGTACGTCATGTATGTTAGGCCCATATTGGAGTATGCAGCTCCAATTTAGAAGCCACACCTGGCCAAGCACATCAGAAAACTGGAGAAAGTGCTAAGGTTTCCAGTGAGACTTGTCCTAGAACTAAGTGGCATGTCCTACGAGGAGGGGTTAAGCGAACTCGACCTGACGACACTGGAGGACAGGAGGGACAGGGGCCGACATGATAACGAAACAAAATACTAAGATGAATCGACAAGTGGACAGAGACAAGATGGTCCAGAGATGGGACACAGCAACAAGGGGTCACAAATGGAAGTTGAAGACTCAGATGAGCCACAGGGATGTTAGGAAGTATTTCTTCAGTCAGAGAGTTGTCAAGAAGAAGAATAGTCTGGAAAGTGAGGTAGTGGAGGCAGGTACCATACATAGCTTTAAAAAGAGGTACGATAAAGCTCATGGAACAAGGAGAATGGACCTAGTAGCGATCAGTGAAGAGGCAGGACCATGAGCTATGACTCGACCCCTTCAACCACAATTAGGTGAGTATACACACACACACACACACCACACACACACACAAGGCCACAGCACCATAAAGGTTGAGGACGCTAACAGGTCACCATGAAAGGTTGAGGAATGAAGGAGCACAGGGGGGGCTCAGGCAGAGGAGATGTATTTGAGGGGAGGGCGCAGGCGGAGGAGACAGGCCCCATGCGGAGGTGCGACCAGGCCACCAGGAGGTACAGGAACTAATAAAAGAAGTGAAGGCTATGTATAAATGGGACCCAGAGACATGGAGGGAAAAGCAATGGTAAGAGGAGAGGGAGAGATCCATCTTCATCCACAAGCTTTAGGAGAGTGATGGGAAGACGAATGATAAAAGATGGCAGAATGAAAAACAATATATTGAAAATATCATCAAACAGGAGAGGACATGTCTGAACTAATAAACTTTCACAATTTGTCTCTCACGCACGTCCTCTCAACACGAAGGTGTTGAGAGGACGTGCGCTCTTTCTGCTCCTGGTGGCCACTTGTGGAGCTTTTCAGTCAGAGCAAAATGGCGATGCCAAATCAGCTCCAAGTAAACACCGTTTGTTTGGAGGTCGTCCGAGGCTCAATTGATGGATCAACTGTGGCCCTGCTGTTGCCTGCTATCCTAAGAGATACCTACAGTATTGATAATGAAACTTTATACAAAGTGTCGCTTAATGGAACGAAGCGAATCTTTGTCAAATTTCGTATGGCTCATGTTTATGAAATGATGGTCGACAAATATCAAGAGGTATGTCTCCAATTTTACCCGGGTGTATCAGTCAAGCTTCATGATGTGTCACGGTTTTACACCTGGGTTAAAATATGAAACGTTCCCTTTGAGGCAGATGAGGCCGATCTGCAATCTGTCTTTGACAAATACGGCATAGTACACATGGCAACAGTAGGTAGCTTGAGTGAAGGATTATATGCTGGTTTACCAGAAGGGACATTTACACTTAAGATGTACTTGCGACAGCCAGTACCCTCCAATGTGGTATTGGAGGAATTCAGGACGCAGGTGATGGTGACATACTCTGGCCAGAGGCGCACTTGCAGGCTGTGTGGAGGTTTTGACCACATTGCAGCACAATGCAGGGCCAATTGAGGAGCGCGGAGAACACAAGGACGCGTGGAGCAGACGCTGGTGGGGATCAGTCATCATACCCCACCTAAGGAAGGTGTCATGGAAACGTGTGGAGTGAGGAAGTGGATGCAGCAGAGGAAAAGGAGCCTGGATGTATGACCCTGCCAGGGCCTTCCCAGGGGCCTGCACCATCAGTTGTGGTTAATGGTGACCATGTAGGGGTGGTTGGTAGTGATGTGGAAGAATCACTTACAGCTGTTATGGAGACCTTTTTACAAGATCAGGGTGAGCGTGTGGTAGAAGAACTCGCCTTGGATCTCGGGGCAGTGGTAGACATTGTGGCACCGGGTGAGGAGGTGTTGGAGCCGAGTTTGGATGGATCTCTGATGAACCATCAAGTGGTGATGGGTGTGCACCGGGTTTGGTCAGAGATGGAGTCAATGCAGGTTGACAGTGGTTCATGTAAGCGAAGCTGCAGGTGTGTCTGATGTTGAGGATGTCCTGACAGCAGGACAAAGGTCAGGGAAAAAATCTTAGAATGACGTGGTCGCTCAGGGCCTTCGGGGGTCCAAAGGTCTGGGACAGGTCCACTCAGGGTCCAAGGAATGGGGAAGGAAAGGGGTAGTGCCAGATGCCAGGGAGACAAAATAGTTAAGGTGTCTAAAGGAAAACCACCATTTTTATAGTTCAAATGTATGACAATAAATGTTAACGGTTTGAAGTGTGAGAAAGTGTGAAATGTTCGAGGTGTTTTTGAAAAGATTTCAACTTGATGTGGTACTGATCCAAAAACATAATTTTAAACAGGCTGATATTTTCCAAATTCAAGGTTATGATGTGTACATGTCAGGATCGCCTCGATTGGAAGGTGGGGCGGCAATTTGTTGTGCAGAATAGTGAAGTGGGTAGTGAGGGTCGGGTGGTCAGGGTGGAGGGTTTGTGGGGGGTCAGGGGGGGTTTGTGTGTGTGTATGGTCTGGCAGAGGGGGATGTAAGAATTAAAAACAAGTTCATAAGGGAAAATTTTGTGTATCATTTATGTTCACTTCCGGTAGTTACAATTGTAGGAGGGGACTGGAATAATGTTGTGTGATGTAAAGATGTTGAGCCATGGGGAGTGGGGCATTATTCGGAGCTGTTAGGTGATTTGTTAACAGGGGTGGGTTTAGGTGATGTATGGGGTAATGTGGAGGGGGGAGTTGAACACATATATTAGGCGTGGGTATGCGGCGAGGTTAGATAGGGTGAATGTCTCAACGTTGGTGGAGGTGAAGAAGGTGGAAGTTGTAGATGCAGGTTTTACGGATCATAGAGGGTTGATGGTGGACGTCTCGTGGGAGGGTTTACCTAGGAGGTATAGTGGATTTTGGAAGTTGAATGTACGGTTACTTGGGGAGGGGGAGGGTAGGGGATCTTTTGGGGAGATGTGGAGAGATTTGTGGGCTGAGGGGTGTGAATGATTTGATAGGATGGTGGGAAACAGAGGCAAAATGCAGGATCAAGGACTTTTATGTTCAGAAGGGAAAGGAAGCTGCTTGATTCCAGTATGGGCTTATGTCATATTTGGAAGGGCAATTGTAGGACTGTTATGGGGGAAGAGGGCGGTGCACATTACCCTGTGGACGAAATTGAGAGCATATAAGCAATCAGGGATTTGCAAAATAAACGTTTTAATGGGGTTCAAGTTGCGATGGGTCTCGAGGAGGTTTTGTGGGAGACAGACCTTCAGCATGTGTCTTAAGGGAGCAGAGAATAAGGCGAAAAGCAACAGAGTTGCAAAATATTAGTGTAAGTGAGGGATTAGAGGGATATAAGGTGGGTCAAGAGTTGCGTACAATGGAGGTACTGGGGTATAGGCAGTTTTTAAACAGTAGGGGAATTAGTGAGATAGATCTAAGGACCATGGGTGGCTGGGAGCAATGTGGGCTGGAGCAGGAGGATCGTGAAGCAATGAGTGGTCCCATAAGGGAGGAGGAAGTATGGGAAGTATTGGTGAGTATGAGGCTGGGTAAGTCACTGGGTCTTGATGGGTTACCCAGTGATTTTTATGTGGTGCATTGGGGGATTATGAAGGGGTTTTTGATTAGGTTGTTTAATGACATGAAAAGTTGAGGGGTTATGGGGGATGGGCAAAAAACTGGGGTAGTGGTTTTGGTGCCAAAAAAGGAGGGATGTCGGTTTATCAAAGATTATTGGGCAATTAATCTTATGAATGGGGACTATAATTTTTTTACTAAAATACTGGGTAATACGTTAAAATCTATGGTGGGACGGGTTCTCGATGAGGGACAGTATGGGATACCGGGCGAACAATGTATGAGGGACATGAATGAATCAGGGGTTTTATTGAACAAAGAAAGATGGAGGGAGGGGAAGGGGTCTTAGCTTTAGATTGGCATTCAGCTTATGATAGCATAGAGTGGGAGGCGTTGTGGCACTTTATGAAATGGCAAGGTTTTGGGGAGGAAATAGTGTCATGGGCTAGGGTATTGCATCAAGGGGTGAAGGTGCACATTCAGGTTAATGGGCGTCTAGGTGGGTACATATCCATGTCACGAGGGCTTAGGCAAGGATGTCTAGTGTCCCAGCTGCTTTTTGTGATTTTACAGGATCCTTTTTATAGGGCGGTTAGGCAAGGAGTAAGGGAGGGAAGGCTACCATGAGGAGTGGGGGGGAGGACAGGTATTGTAGGTTATGTGGACGATACTATGGTTTTAGTGGGTGGCATGAAGGATTTGCAGAGGGTTAATGATATCATGGGAGAGTTTGGTGAGGCCACGGGAATGTGTCAACCTTGAGAAATCTATGTTATTAGAGGTGGGGGCTTGGGAAGGCAGGGGAAGTATAGCAGCGATGGTTTGGAGTGGATGAAACGCTTAAGATTTGTGGCATTTATTATAGACAGGATGATTGCAAAGCTCAAAAGGTAAATTCGGAAAGGGTGATAAATAAGGTATTAGGAAGGTTAACAGGATTAAGATTAGTGGGCCTTACATTGCATCAGAAGGTAGTGGTGGTAAATGTTTTACTATTTAGTAAATTATGGCATGTGGCAGCCATTTGGCCTTTGAGGCAGTGTGAGGTGAAGCGTCTAATAGCAAGGTGTATAGGTTTATATGGGGTTCAGGTTGCGATTGGCTAAGCAGGGGAGTGGTGTCTCTCCCGATTAGCCAAGGGGGGCTGGGACTCTTAGATTTGCAAAAGCGTTTAAAAAGTATATATGTGAAGCGTAGTTTTATAAGAGAAAGGGGAATGGGTGGAAGGGGTATTAGTCAGGTATATAGGGACCTGGGGTTTTGGTGGAGAGGTAGGGATTTAAAGGAGTGTGTGACTATGGTTAGGGCTTTAATGAGGGTACAGGAGCCTAGGAATATGAAGGTTAGCATCTTGGAAAGAGTAGGACAGAGTAAGGTGGTAGAAGGAGTTTACCCACTATGTGCATGGGGGGATATCTGGAAGAGGCTCAAGAGGGTAAGAATTAGGCAATGTGTACGAGAAGATACGTTCAAATTCCTGCACAATGTTTTACCATCAGGGGTAGTTTTAGCTAATCAAAGGCTCCAGGAGGGAAGGGATTGTAGTGTTTGTGTGGTGGGGAGGATACGGCTTTTCATGCCATTTATTTTTGTGATCGTCTAGACAGCGTGAGGGAGTGGTTTGGGAGGGTGCTGTGCATGGTGGGGGGTTATCAGTCTTATGGGCCTTAAGTTTGGATGTGGGGGTAGGTGTGCAGGAACAAACAGCGGTTGTATATTTAGTTATGGATTTCGTTTTTATGTCTTGGGTAATGCAAAAGGAAGGGGCTGTTGTGCGAACTAAGGCGTTGGCAGCGGCTTTTATCATACAAAATGTCAAAATAGGGAGATCATGGGAAGAAAGTGAAAGGGGTTTTTCCACATAGTTATAGGATTTTCACAGTGCAGGATTTGTGGGCATTGTAGGGTCAGGGGTGAACGATGGGCTGGTTTCCTGGGGGAGGGGAATGTTTGTGATTACGGAAGGTATGTAAGGTGGTGAAAAAGGGAGGTGTCATGTTTTACCTGATAATGTGCATTGTGGGGTACTATTTGTACCCGTATTGTATTATTTATGTTAAGTGCATCACCTGTTCACAATTTCATGTGTGGTGGCCATGATTCTTGTGTGAGAAAAGGAAGAGCTCCGTGTTACTTTGGATTCCTATGTTGGAATCATGAAAGGATGTGAGTGGTATGAAAGGTGTTACAATTTAATGCTTCGTATATGATTATGTAAGCCGTTATTGTCATACTATGTGTGGTGAAGGCCCGGTGTGGGGCAAGATAATATCTGCATGTTTGATAGGGAGTTTATCCTGTAAAACATTTGGTTTTGAATCAAGTTTTATAGAACATGCCATTGTCATGGACTGTGACGATAAAATTTTGTAATGACCTTAAGTGGTCATTATGTATGTTCATACTTCGGTATCTTTTGTAAATGTAATTATTTGTTTTATTTTTATTGCTTGTGTTACGACGGGGGGTTATTATATAAAGGGGAGGTATGTGGCCATGGGGTTTTCAAGGCCTTGCTAGGGAACAGTCGATGTACCTTATTGTACATTGTGGCATGTGGGTGAAGACAGTGGATGAAGGAAGGTGGACCCCAATGGAAATAAGTCACTCTGTCTGACTTTTTTGGGTTATCCTAGGTTCTCTACACATATGCTGCTATGTATGATAATGTATGTAAATGTATTTGTGTATACCTGAATAAACTTACTTACTTACTTACTTACTTACTTACCGTTTGGTGTGTTGTGTGTGGGAGGATGCTTATGTTCAAATTGATATGTGGTTGTTAAGATGTGTATATATATCTATGTGTTAGTCCTTTAAACAGCCTTTCAGTATTCTGTATGAGAACTTGTATGTGGGGTGATAGTAGGGTTTTGGGGATAATTGTATTTGCTTAGATTAAGGTTAAGGTGCTCCTCAACTGGGAATAACTGTTGTTGATAATAATCTGGAGTATCATTGGTTAGGTTAAAATTGGATGGTAGGAATATTTTATTGTTTACCATGTACTATGACATTGTTTACCATGTACTATGACATTGTTTACCATGTACTATGACATTGTTTACCGTGTACTATGACATTGTTTACCATGTACTATGACATTGTTTACCATGCACTAAGACATATGTAATGTTTGATTTTATGTATTTAATTGTTTTAATAAAAAAAATAAAACTTTCAGAGAATAGGGGGGCACTCGAAGGAGAGAAATCAGGCAATCAAACTGATTCTCAAAACAGAAATGGTGCGGGACATGATCCTGCACAAGAAACCACGGCTAAAAGAATCAACAACATACAGGTGGGTGTTCCTAGACTGCGACAGAACGACAACAGCTGAGAGAGAGGACACAGAGACGAAATGGACAAGAGAGAGAGACAAGGCTGCCTTACAGTCAGTAGAGAACAATCTTTTATTATTATTATTATTATTATTAAAACCTATATACAAAACAGAGACATATAGAAATTTTGGCCCAAGAGCCAACAATTTTTTCCTATACCCAAGTACACGAAAGAAAACAGCAAACAAACCCATAACAACAAAAAACTAACACATGAACATGGAGCCTCTTCTACAAATAAGGCTACACAACCCTATTATAATATAAGTATATTTAAACAAAATACACAATACATATATTATTACACCCTGTAAGGCAACACTTTTACATACTATTTAGAAACTATTGATACACCACGGACATACACATATACAATGGATCCATCATCCTGAAAATACAACATATGTACTACTAGTTATGTTGACGTCCCAGGTCACTGACCTAATTATGTTGACGTCACAGGTGAACTAATTACCTGATGAGATACCTCCCCCCCCTTTTCCTCATAGACATTTAAGAATACTAATATACTTCTAACACACAATCAAGACAATTCGAGACAAATCCCTGACCACCCATGTTAATTTGATCTGTCATATGTCCCAAGATAACATTAATCCATCCTCATTAGATAAGAATATGCCTTACTAAAGACAACCCCATTATACATACAAAGCATATGTACATCATGAAACACACAACCTAACTGACAACATATATGTACATCATGAAGCACACAACCTAACTGACAACATATATGTACATCATGAAACACACAACCTAACTGACAACATATATGTACATCATGAAGCACACAACCTAACTGACAACATATATGTACATCATGAAGCACACAACCTAACTGACAACATATATGTACATCATGAAACACATAACCTAACTGACAACATATATGTACATAATGAAGCACACAACCTAACTGACAACATATATGTACATCATGAAGCACACAACCTAACTGACAACATATATGTACATCATGAAGCACACAACCTAACTGACAACATATATGTACATCATGAAGCACACAACCTAACTGACAACATATATGTACATCATGAAACACATAACCTAACTGACAACATATATGGATAAACATATTCCATTGATATCTTAATATATTGATATTACTCCAAATCACAAAAGTCGGGACTTTATATCGTGATTAAACCATATGTACAATACGGCGACATAGTATAAGGTTCTCATAACTAGCAGTATATCCCAATATCTCCTAGATCCTAGTGACCACAACATACATACTGTGAATGACATTCAATTGACCATTAATATATCTCACCAAAGGTAGCAAGATACTATGAAATAATCAGGCACAAAAGGGCTCCAAACAACCATTACTATACAGAGGAGCTAAATAATACACACCTAGTATAGAAATTCAATAATACATAGAACCACTTCAAAAGGCGTATCGCATGTACATAACCCATTTCATAACATCATAAAAGCATAACCAACTTCCTTTGACGTCAAAAAAATTACAGGAAGAACTTGAATAAATTTTGCCGCTGATATCTACAATACTATACACACACAACATGGCAATAAAAAAATCACAATATGAACCATCACTGGCCTTTAAACACATACGTACATGTATAATTAAAGTACAGGCTAAGGCCAAAATCTCCTCCAATCCACAGAGGCAAGCCCTAGATGCATTTCCCCTGACATAAAGCCCCCCTAACTCATTCCCACACAATCCCACACATAACCTCCCAGTCATGAGTACAGTTTTATCGTCATCCGTCACCCTAAACCCTTCCAACCCTACGCATGCACACCCACCTGTCAACCCTACCAAGTTGTATCTGCATAACCAACATTTGCTAACCCCTACCCCCCAAACACATACTCTCATTCCCTATCACTCAGAGGATCCAGCCCTTACCATTACCATTACCGCATGTCAGATACATTATTCCTCTCCTCACATCACTGCGGACGCCCCCTATATCAAGACTCAGAACCCGCAAAGTCATCAAACCTCCCCCCTCCCATCATGCGAATCACCCTACTAAACCATAACCTCAAATTACTCAACTCCTCACAAAAACAAACCGCATGATATGCAGTTTTGCTACCCCCACACCACTAACACGTCCCCTCCCCTATCAACCCAATATTAAACAGCACGACCCTTGATGCTAGTAAGTACCCCATGCAAAAATCTATACACTGTGACCCTTACCTGTGAAGACAAGCGAAACTTACCAAAACTGGTCCAAACACTCCCCCAATCATACATAGGGAACACTGCCTCTCCTAACATAGGGTCTGACCCCCTCCCTCCCCCTCTCCATATCCTTGCCAAACGTCCCACCTTTACCCTAGACGGTTCCCTCACAGTCATCAGCACATGCAACATATCCTCACACAACCGCAAATCCTTTCCACTCCACCACCTGCGTACCTCTTTCATAACCATCCCTACCCTTCTGTCACCCACCCGAGCCTCCCCTACATACCTCTGCTTCACATACATCCCCATTATCATGCTTTGTAATGGCAATAACCCCATGCCACCTGCACGCTGCGGCGCCATCATCACCTCCTTGGATAACCAATGCTTGCCATATCCCCAGATATACCTTATAACTCTTTTTTGCAGCATAAGCACGTCCTTCTCCACCAATGGATACATGACAGCCGCGTGCCACAATTTACTGTATATCAATACGTTTACAACCAAGACCCTTTGCAAGAGCGTGACATCCCCAGGCTTCCAACCATGCATCCTTCTCATCGCCACCCCCACAAACGCCTCTGTATTCAGTTCTCTCACCCTTCTCATATTAGCACAGTACACTACTCTGCATATCTTCAAAGTATCTACAATCAGCCATCCATGGATTACAAGAGAACTGAAATGTCGATAGGGAAACTCATAGGAATGGTAACTTTAGACTTGCAAAAGGCCTTCTATACTGTCAACCACAATGTATTATGTAAGAAACTTCAAGCTATCGGCATAGGTTCCACAGACTGGTTTAAGTCCTATCTTAGCAATAGGAAACAAATTGTCAAAATCAACAAACCAGAATCAGAACCACTGCTGATAGCATGTGGAGTTCCCCAATGTAGTATTCTAGGTCCCTTATTATTCCTGTGTTATGTAAATGACATGTCCATCAGTGTCAAGTGCAAACTCCTACTGTATGCAGATGACAGTGCTCTGTTAGTATCAGGTAAAGACCCACAAGATATAGCTAATGTATTAACACTGGAACTGGAGTCCTGCAGCAAATGGTTAGTAGACAACAAGTTATCGTTACACCTCGGGAAAACAGAAGCCATACTCTTTGGCACAAAATACAAACTGAGCAGGGTAAATAATTTTAATGTCCGATGTAATGGGGAATCCATCACCTCAGTTTCCTCAGTAAAATATCTGGGAATCCCCTTTGACCCATGCATGTCAGGAGAATTGATAGGTAACAGTGTAGTAAAGAAAGCGAATGCCAGACTGAAGTTCCTCTACAGACAAGCACAGTGTCTACCTACTGAGGCTCGCAGGACCCTATGTCTTGCCCTTATACAATGTCATATTGACTACGCTTGCTCTTCATGGTACTCTGCCTTGACAAAAAACTGAAAGATAAACTGCAAATCACACAGAACAAAATGATAAGATTCATCCTGGACCTGGGACCAAGATAACATGTAGGCCAGGATGAATTACAACAATTAGATATGCTGAATATTGAAGACAGAGTAAAACAACTTAAGTTGAATCAAGTTTATAAAATTGCTCACAAACAGTGTCCAGAATATCTTGCTGCCAATTTTTTCAAGGCTGAGTACCAAAGCAATCATAGTACTAGGGGGAGAGAGCACAACTTTGTAATACCCACAGTCAGTGGCCTGGCTTCAAACACTTTTTATTGTACAGCAATAAAGGAATGGAACAGACTGCCTGCACATGTCAAAACCAGTCATAGCATCAGCCAGTTCAAGAAGAGAACCAAAAGGTACCTAATGAATGTAGGGACAGAAAGGCAGGAGAATGATTTTTATTTTTTTTAGATAACATATATGTACATGTAAATAACTCTTTTTACCTTATTCCTTTTAATTTTAGTATAATAACTAGTATCTACTAGTGTCTAATATTAAGGTATTAAATGGACCCCAATGGAAATAAGTCACTCTGTCTGACTTTTTGGGTTATCCTAGGTTTTCTACACATATGCTGCTATGTATGTTAATCTATGTAACTATTTGTGTATACCTGAATAAACTTACTTACTTACTTATTCCATACTCCTTCCCCAAGGCCCCTCCTACCCACAATCCCACCTCCAACAAATTGGACTTAGCTCTATTTACACTCAATCCTGTTGCCCTACAAAACACTCCTATTATTGTACCTACATTTCCCAGCCCCTCCCCACTTCCTACAAGGATTGTGGTATCATCCACATAACCTATTATCCCTGTCTCACAACCACACCCCCTCTCCCCCTCCCTGACTCCCTCACTTACCAGCCTGTAAAAGGGGTCCTGCACACATGCAAACAGGATTTGAGACAAGGGACAACCTTGTCGCAACCCCGTCCCATATTCACCTCCCCACCAATCTTACCATTCACCTGGACACACACACACATGCACCCCTATACAAAGTTGCAACCCATCTAATAATCCCCTCACTAAAACCCTGCCTCTCCATAACCCTCAATAGCATACCTCTTTCCACACTATCATGTGCACCTTTCCAATCAACCGCTAGAACACCTCCCTCCTCCGCATTCTCAATAAAGTCCCTGATCCTAGTATGACTCGTCCTCACCTCATACATCTACCTGGGATCCCACATTGACCCACCTCTATTACTCCCCCTAAGACCCTTTTTATTCTATTTGCTAATATGCATGCAAAGATCTTATAATCAGGGCATAAGAGAGAGATTGCACGATAATTCTTAAAAGTTGCCACATCACCTCCCTTGGGCACTAAAACCACTACCCCTATATGCTGATCTCCCCCCATGTTTCCCTCAGTTTCATCCAATTAAACACCTCCGTAAGGCATTTTCTCATGACATTCCAATGCCGAATGTAAAAATCACTGGGGATCCCATCAATACCCGGTGCTATCCTAACTTGCATCCCCTGAATATCCTCCTAAACCTCCTCCTCAGTTATCACATTATCCATATGGTGCCTATCCTCCTCCCCTATTCTGTTCCTTATACCCTCTAAAACTGCCTCCCTGGTCCCCTCATTTCCCCCACTACCAGACAAATACCCTTCAAACCACTTATCAATATAGTAATTAATACTTTCAGTCGATCTAAGAATCTGCCCCAATTTATAATCCTCTAACACTTCATGCACTCTTATTGACAATATTGTCATATCATTCTGCCACTTCTGAAATTTAAGCAAAACAGTCACAGATAGTTTATTACCCCATAGAACGTCCTCTACCCCCCCCCCGATCCTAAGCACATGGAACCTTTCATTCTGTACTTCACGCAACTGCTCTTTCACTCCCATCACTTCTGCCTGGTGATTCCCCGCCCCCCTCTCATTATACATTCGTAACTGATCTTCTAAATAATGTTGCAACCCAAACCTTAACTGATCATCAATCCTTGCCTCTTTCCTAAAATAATCCTGAATGCCTGTCTGTACCACCATTGAGTGATATCACCCTCTCTCTTCCCATCCCTCCACAACACATCCCACCATTCTGCAAATCTTGCACCACTATCATCACCATATAGAAGCCTAACATTCATTTTCCAGTAGCTCGGATATGTTCTTACCACACCCTGCCACTCTAAATCTACTATTACACCCCTATGATCAGAAATACCAACATCCATGCTTTGCACACTTTCAACATTCACTGCCCTGGTCACATATATGCTATCCAGCCGTGCAGCATACTCTTTATGCACGAATGTATGCTCAACCCTCCATCCATCACCCTGCACCACATCCACCATACCTACTGCTCCCAACACATCCCTCAGTATTCCCAACACCTCGGGGCTCAACATCCTTCCTTTGAATCACACAATTCCAGTCCCTGCCCACTACAGTTATCATAGGCAGGCTACGCATGTAATAAACCAAGTGTTCCCTTACAAAGTCCTCCTTCACCTTTCTGCATGCTTCCACCGGCATATACTCCTGCAAAACACACCTTGACTTCACCCCAAAACCCTTCGACCCTCACGATTCGCCCCCTTTCCCCCTCTTCCCATGTCAATAGGTGAAAAGGGCTGGATCCTCTGATTCCAACAGCAATCCCTCACTTGAAATTTTCAGAGCTCCCAGCAAACACCTGATATCCTTGCAAACGTAAGTCATACCTGCACCAGTAATTATGCTCCTGAATAAATATTAAATCAACTTTCATTCTCTTTAACTTAACTTATACCCATTTCCGTTTGACCTCAGTTTTGAGGTCATTAGCGTTCATCATAAGGCATCTGAAGCCTGCATTGGGGGCTTCCTCTGTGTCTCTGCAATTTCTGTACATTGGCATGTACAAAACCAACCTTAACACTTTTATCAAAGACCTTATCACTCATCCTGTCAATATGCTTTGTACCTTCCTGGCACGTTTCCCTACTCCTACTACCCCCCTTCCCACCCTTAGCCACCTCCACCCATGTCTTCTTTGCCATTTGGGCAGGAGTAAGAACATCATCCCCTTCGGAACCACTGGGCCGTTTCCGTGAGGTCTCAGATGTCTCCATACCATCATCATTCTCACAACGATGAATCTCAACACTCACAACCCCCACAGATGGGGGCGCCTCCCCCACAACCCCAATCACACTCTGTTCAAAATCACTCATCACTGAGTTCACCTGTTCCACTTCATCCGTACACTCCTCATTCTGGGGTAACAATGCATCAAAGGACTATCCAGCAATTCCTCGAGATCCTCTAACAACGGCTCATTTACACCCAATCCCATATCCATTAATCCAGGGATCTCCTTACGTACATCAATGCTGTTCCCCTCCTTGTCCGTGGGCAGGGTATAGGCAGGGTCCTCAACATTCTCCGCCTCTTCACTCCACTTGTCAGAAGGCACCATGCCCACGTCCTCTCGCGTCCTTTCCATATCTTCACCCTTCCTCTCATTGGCAGGTTGTCGATAGTACTGTTGAGTTGTCTGATGACTGCAATCCCTTGCCATATGCCCGGTTGAGCCGCATATGCATAGGTAACATATACCTGGGTCCAGAACTCTTCCATGACATACGATGGGATTTGACTCCTCAAGGTCATTTTAAGCTTGTATGAACCTTCCGGAAATCCGGTATATAAACCTTGAGTCCATCGTCCCACTGTAGCTTCATGAATTACTCATACTTCTCAAAGGCATCCCTGATGTCCTGATCCCCGACCTCAAAGGGCATGTTACGAATTCGTACCGATGAGTGAAACCTCGAGACATCCTTTAAGACCATATCCACAGCCGATGTGACCTACCATACGTCACTCCTGATATCGCTCCACAACACGGTCATATACACAAGTAGTCAAGAGCTTCACAAATATCCGGGATATCCCATATAATTCTGCATTCTGTATCCCATAAGTGTCTCGGAAATGGCTGGCAGTAGGATATCAACATTGCTGGGATATATGGCTCCTTTCATAAGCTCAATGCAGACCGTGTTTACCCTTCTCTTGCTATGCTCCGCCATCTTGTGAAAATGAAGTAGTTCCACAAATTGTTGTTAGGGACCAGCTCAGATACACCCTCCCTCTATGAGAGCTGAGCTGGGACTGCAACAATCAAAGTCGAGGACAGCATAGTGCACAAACACCCACAGAACTACCCTCAGAACCCTGCAGCCTAACACACCCCACACTCACACCCCCATCCTACAATATGCAGTTGAATCTCATAGGACTCTGCCAGGACCCCAAACCCCCACCCAAACAAACCCCCCAGAATACAGTGTTGGAGAGGAAACTGAAGGTATGGCACACCAACGCTAAAGGTATAACGAATAAGTGGAAGGAGTGGCACGAAGGAATTACAGAGGTGTCTCCAGACATCATAGCCCTCACAGAAATCAAGCTCTCAGGAATAACAAATGCCATCTTTCCAAGTAGATATCACATCCTAAGGAAAGACAGAGAGAACAGGAAAGGTTGGAGGGGTGGCACTGCTCATCAAAAACCAATGGAATTTTGAGGAGTTGGAGAGAGGGGACAGAGGAGAAGCAGGGGAGTACATAACAGGAACACTTCAGACTGGAGGACCCAAGGTGGTGATTGCAGTGATGTATAACCCACCACAGAATAGCAGGAGGCCAAGACAAGAATATGATGAGAGTAACAGAGAGATGGTTGATACACTGGCTGAAGTGGCCAGAAGGGCCCATGTGAACAGAGCAAAGCTGGTTGTGGGTGACTTCAATTGCAATGAAATTGACTGGGAAAACCTGGAGCCACATGGGTCCCAGAAACATGGAGGGCTAAGATGTAAGAGGTGGTACTGGAAAACCTCATGCATCAACATGTTAGGACACTACCAGAGAGGAAGAGAGGATGAACAAGCAAGACTAGACCTAGTATTCACCTTGAGCAGTGCAGATATTGAGGACATCACATATGAAAGGACCCTTGGAGCTAGTGATAACGTGGTTCTAAGCTTGGAATACATAGTTGAGTTACAAGTTGAGAGTGAGGCAGGAAGAGCAGGAAGAATGAAACCAAATTACAAGAGAGGAACTACTCAGATATGAAGAATTTCCTGCACGAAGTCCAGTGGGACAGAGAACTGACAGGGAAAACAGTAAGTGAGATGATGGAATGTGACAACAATATGCAAGAAGGCGGAGGAGAGGTTTGTACCCAAGGGCAAAAGACATAAAGAGAAGGCCAGGACGAGACATTGGTTCACCCAAAGAAGTAGAGGCTAAAACCAAGTCACTAGAGTTTGTGAGGAACTCAACATGAGATTCAAAGAAAATAATCACAGTGGAGACAGAAAGGACTCCAGAAAGAGGAGAGGTGGGATACACCAACAAGTGCAGGACATGAAACATACAACCGAGGAGGAGAAGAGGGTCCTGAGAAAGGAGAAGAGGCACTCTGTGTACCACTAGCAACAATATTCACCACATCTATTGAAAAAGGGCGACTACCTGATGTATGAGAGAGAAACTGTAGTCCCAATTATTAAAAAAGGGGACAGACACGCAACATTAAACTACAGACCAGTGTCATTGACATGTAGTGTATGCAAAATCATGGAGAAGACTATCAGCAGAAGAGTGGAGAACCACCTAGAAAGGAATGAGCTTATAAACGACAACCAGCACGGATTCAGGGATGGAAATCTGTGTCTCACAGCTACTAGATTTCTATGACAAAGTGACAGCAGTAAGACAAGAGAGAGAGGGGTGTGTAGACTGAGTTTTCTTGGAATGAAAGAAGGCTTTCGACACAGTTCCACACAAGAGATTAGTGCAAAAACTGGAAGGCCCAGACAGGGATAACAGGGAAGGCGCTGCAATGGATCAGGGAATACCTGACGGGAAGGCATCAGCCTTCCTTAGGAGTCAGTCCTAGGACCGGCGCTATTTCTGGTATATGTGAATGAAGAAATAGCCTCATAAGTGTCCCATGTTTGTAGACGATGTGAAGTTAATGAGGAAAATTCAGTCAGAGGAGGATAAGGCAGGACAGGCTGCAGGCCTGGGCCAGCAACTGGCGCCTGGAGTTCAACCCCACCAATTACAAAGTCTTGAAGATCGTGGAAGGGCAAAAAAACTGTAGACAGAGTACAGTCTAGGGAGCCAAAGAATACAGACCTGTATTAATGAAGGATCTTGGAGGATTAAAATAATCTGCAGCATATGGAGGACTACAACAAATAACTGCTGCGATACATTAGGGTGACAGCGAACCTAATAACATCATTCCGACATCTCAGTAAGGAGTTTTTCCGGCATTGTACACGGTGTACGTCAGGCCCATATTGGAGTATGCAGCTCTAGTTTAGAACCCTCACCTGGCCAAGTACGTCAGTAAACTAGATAAAGTGCAAAGGTTTGCAACGAGACTTTTCCGGAGCTAACGGGCATGTCCTACGAGGAGAGGTAAAGAGAACTTGACCTGACGACACTGAAGGATGGGAGGGACAGGGATGACATGATAACCACACATAAAATACTAACAGGAATCGACAAGGTGGACAGAGACAGGATGTTCCCGAGGTGGGACACACCAACAAGGGGCCACAATTGGAAGTTGAAAACTCAGATGAGTCACAAGGGTTAGGAGGAATTTCTTCAGCTATAGAATTGTCAGGAAGAGGAATAGTATGGAAAGTGAGGTAGTGGAGGCAGGAAACATAATAGTTTAAGAGGTATGATAAAGCTCATGGAGCAAAGAGTTTGTAGCCAAAAAAATGGACAATGTAAAATATAGAAAGAATAAAAGGCAATTACAATGGATAAGACACTTTCCGTTGGAGAGGAAAATGAGAACACTTCTAAGCGGAAAAAAGTCCTAACGAGATGTCATCAATTGAATGCCATGAGGATCAATAATTGCCTCGAGGATCTGTACTTGCCACGAGGATCTGTACTTGCCACTAGGATCTGTACTTGCCACGAGGATCTGTACTTTTTCCGATATTGTTTTTTAATTTACATAAATAACTTATCAGATGTAATAAGTTCCTAGTAAAAATAAACAATGAAAATATCTTTAAATCACTACAGAATGACTTGGATAATTATATAATTTAAGCAAATGAAATAATAGATGGGTGGTGAAATTTAATTTGTAGCCTCTGGCTTCAGTGTGACTTGACCTTGTCCCAGTGAATGAAAATATATTATTTCTCTGCCTCCCCAAATCATGAGGGGTCACTTGGCTGCCGTAATCCTCGATCCACTAAGACTTGACTTATGTTCCCCACAAGGCATAACAGGTCATGTTGTTTCTGTGACTCCTCCCTTCCCACCTGACCTTTTTGGCACTGATGGCTTGGATGAGGTTGGCACTCAGCTGAAGGACCTCAGGCGCACCCAGCATCTGACCATGCGGAAGTTTCAATGTCTCCTCCATTAGGTCCTTCTGGGCGTCTGTCTGCCTGTGTATGGGATGTTAACATTACTCAGGTGTTTCTGGGTTGTTGAAATGAGGGGGTGAGGGTAGGGGTCAGAGTGGAGTGGGTGTGGGGGGGGAGGGAGACAGCATTCACCTGATTGAGTGATCCACAGTGTACTTAAGTCACCAGTGGGTTATTACTTCTCACCTGATTGAGTAATCCACAGTGTACTTAAGTCACCAGTGGGTTATTACTTCTCACCTGATTGAGTAATCCACAGTACTTAAGTCACCAGTGGGTTATTACTTCTCACCTGATTGAGTAATCCACAGTACCTAAGTCACCAGTGGGTTATTACTTCTCACCTGATTGAGTAATCCACAGTACTTAAGTCACCAGTGGGCTATTACTTCTCACCTGATTGAGTAATCCACAGTACTTAAGTCACCAGTGGGTTATTACTTCTCACCTGATTGAGTAATCCACAGTACTTAAGTCACCAGTGGGTTATTACTTCTCACCTGATTGAGTAATCCACAGTACTTAAGTCACCAGTGGGTTATTACTTCTCACCTGATTGAGTAATCCACAGTACTTAAGTCACCAGTGGGTTATTACTTCTCACCTGATTGAGTAATCCACAGTACCTAAGTCACCAGTGGGTTATTACTTCTCACCTGATTGAGTAATCCACAGTACTTAAGTCACCAGTGGGTTATTACTTCTCACCTGATTGAGTAATCCACAGTACCTAAGTCACCAGTGGGTTATTACTTCTCACCTGATTGAGTAATCCACAGTGTACCTAAGTCACCAGTGGGTTATTACTTCTCACCTGATTGAGTGATCCACAGTGTACCTCACCAGTGGGTTATTACTTCTCACCTGATTGAGTGATCCACAGTGTACCTCACCAGTGGGTTATTACTTCTCACCTGATTGAGTATCCACAGTGTACTTCACCAGTGGGTTATTACTTCCCTGAAAATCCAGGACAATCACCATGGGTTGACTTTCACCTGATTGATGATACATGTACCTACCAGTGTTATACTGAAACTTGCTTCATCGTGTTTCTGAAATTAACTTCACTTATCGTCTACACTTATTTTTTTGATAAATTAAGTCTACTTAGATACTTCTACACATAAGTACTATTATCAAACATAGTTTAACATATGTGTAAATTCTGTAGGATAACCCAAAAAATGTCAGATACATCAGTGATGATAATTTGAACACTATCAGATGAGGCGTTCTCAAATTATCAGAAAGAACAGCAAAATATCTGAAGATAACAACAAAAAAAATACAGATAACCACAATAGGTCTTTCGTTTATGGGGATACCTAACAGTCACACTGATTTTGTTAGGCTATCCAACGTTAAATCAATATAATTTACTGCTATATGTCTATAACAATTATGCGCTTACTAAAACCATCGTATATAATACTGCTTATAAAGTTGTATGTAGCTTAGCTGAATGTTATCATAACACCACTAGTCAAGGATACTTTAATTCTTAATGTAAGGATTAAAGTAAACCCTAATTATATATATAATGAAATATACATCCATCCATGTATCAACATACTGCTGCTCTCAGAGTATACAACAAGTGTAATTAACTTTCCAGAATAGGTAAAGTTGATGCATTAGGTGTCCCTTAGCTCGATCGCTAGCGCACAGTCCACAAATTGAGACCCAGGGATCGATTCCCCCGGTACAGCTAGAAAACATTTGGACGTGTTTCCATAAGATACCTGCTGTTCCTGTTCACCCATCAGTAAAATGGGTACCTGGGTGTTAGTTAACTAGTGTGGGTCGCATCCTGGGACAAAATTGACTTAATATGCCCGACATGCTCTGCATAACAAGGGGGCTTTCTATATAGTAGTATGACATTGATGTCAGCTAGGACTGTATACCTTCTACGTGTACTTGTAGAAATAAAAATATTATTATTGAAATAATAAACACATAGAGCTATACTTCGTGTACCTCTTAAGTCTCCACTAGATGCACTGCTCAAAATTCCTTCAGCAGATGGCTGTATCTTGTAGTGTTGAGGGAGACAACAATTTAACACTGAAATGGTTGTGGTGAAGTGCAAAGTGTAATGACGAGGTACATTACCAAGTACACTGCTATGGTTGTGGTGGAGTGCAAGGTGTAATGACGAGGTACATTACCAAGTACACTGCTATAGTTGTGGTGGAGTGCAAGGTGTAATGACGAGGTGCATTACCAAACACAGGGTGACTCTGTGTTGTTATCGCTTATCTCACGTTTTTTAGTTTCCATTTTCTTTGATCAAGTTTGGATATACTTAATTATATATGTTACCAGAAAGAGTCGTACAGCAAGATACATTGGCATTAAACGTTTTTTTAATACTATTTGTCGGCTTACAGCCATTATTCCACGAAGAGGAGAAAAGACGTGTAAAAATACCAAAGAAATTTATTAGGAAATATCCTGAGACTTTGTCCACTCCCGTAATACAAAGGTATCTATCATCTTAGCTAACACAAGTACCTGTTAGTGAAGAAGGGTAGTGTTAGGTACAAGCATTGAATGATAATAACTTTCGGAGATGTAACTTACCTGCTTTTTGTCATTTGGTAATAGAAACTGCTATAAGAAATTCTTCCGGGTATTCTTGACGTATGGATAAACTAAGAAGATTAATTCTAGAATGAGATGCAAGTAGCAGAGAGAGAGAGAGAGAGAGAGAGAGAGAGAGAGAGAGAGAGAGAGAGAGAGAGAGAGGAGAGAGAGAGAGAGAAGAGAACGTGAAAAATGAAAGCAAAATATCTACTAAATGTGACATATTAGAGCAGATATCTCAAAATTTTAGTGTAGGACTGAACACATTGTTTAGTAACACCGCCTACAAACAGAGACATATAACTTCCTTCAACACTAACGATCTATTAATGGGTTAATTGTGAATTGTTGCAGGTGCGTTATGTCACGTGTTGTCTTCTCTAAGAGACTACAAGGTCACCACGCTTAAAAATATTCCAAGACCTCGACACAGTGGACAAGGAAAGATAAAGTAAAGTGAGAACTGAACAAGGCGACAAGGTCAGCCTTATTATTATTATTATTATTATTATTATTATTATTATTATTATTATTATTATTATTATTATTATTATTATTATTATTATTATTATAGGAAAGCACTAAGTCTATAGGGTTTGTTAAAACCCACGGAATGGTATCTCGAATTCCTCAGTTCAACAGCTCTATAAGATATATATATATATATATATATATATATATATTTAGATATATATAAAGAAAGAAAGAGAAGTAGAGAAGAAGAGAGAGAAGAAGAGAGAGAGAGAGAGAGAGAGAGAGAGAGAGAGAGAGAGAGAGAGAGAGAGAGAGAGAGAGAGACAGAGAGAGAGAGAGAGAGAGAGAGAGAGAGAGAGAGAGAGATACTCTTATCTGGAATTATTATTATTATAATCAAAGAAGCGCTAAACTCGTGTCTGGAAGATGTTCGTACAGCATAAGTAAGTTTACTCAGGTATATACAAATACAGTTACATGGATTATCATACATAGCAGCATATGTGTAGTTGCACCCCAGAAAGGGACACAATGTATATAATGTATGTTTGATGAATATTATCACTCGACTTAGCTATGTCATTAGGTAGACATAATAACATTTACACTTCACTGTGCTCACTGTTCCAGAGTTGTGGCTGGCTGTCCGCATTGATAAACTGTTTCACTATCAGCTGTTTACCTGCCGGCGTCTCTGCAGTACCAGGGGCGAGTCACGTGATATCACCTGATGTGAAGCCTGTAGTCGAGAAGTCACTCTCCATAGCTGGTGATCGCTCGAGAAGGACCTCTCTCAATCTGCTTCTAGTCCTAGAAACATCTCTCCAGGGATCTCTCTAGTCTCTGGCTGTTTGTTCGTTATTTAAAATCTGTTTTGGTAGAGTATGGTTTCGCTGGTGAGATTGAAACTTAACTCTCGTTCAGACGTAGTGTTCTGAGGTGTAGCAGAGGTTGTGTGGTGTGGCGACACTCTTCAACCCCGGTCCCAAGCTGAAGCTTCTGACCTACTTTGTGTGGCATCTACGCACCGTCGTAGTCGGGGATTTGGTTATGCTGAACTTAGATTCAGTATTAAGGAAGTTTTATGTCTTTTATGTAGGATCTGCTGATGGTCCTCAGTTAGGGTCGTTATTTTGTCTCCTTGTTCCTGATGCATTGTTGCTGCTTGGCGAATGTTTCGTCATTTTGTACAAGCAAGCTGTTTTGATTGCCTTGATGGTCGAGAAGATAGATTATTTGTGGACTTATTGTCAGTAACTATTTAAGTCTATTTCGAGTCAAGTTTTACTGAGATATTACGAGCACTTTGAGCACACATACACGTTCATACACTTGTGTATATTTGTATTATTCGTATTCAAGAGTATATCTCATCATAGTAAAGTACTCACGATTTGTACTGTATGAAGAGTGGCCTCAGCACTGTATTACCATATGTACAATTCAATATTTCACTACAAGAGATATGAAGGAGCTTGTATTCTAAACTATGTAACATTCATTATCCACCTAGACACCTTTTGTATTAAATACCTCAAATTTTTATTTCGTTGGATTATTATCACCAAGTTGTAATTCCAAAACTCTTCAAGGGATAACTAGACCTGATCTTATTCTGACAACCTGTTACAAAATCCAGAAACAGGTTGAATGCTAGAGGGGGAGACCTTCTAGTATTCTCTGGAGGTGATCTATACTTTATAGATATCTCCATTTTGTAACGTGTAGAGAACCCAGAATAACCCAAAAAGTCAGACAGTGACTAATTTCCATTGGAGTTCTATTAATTCCTTATTATTTACTATAAAGGAGATAATATCTTATTATTATACTATAAAGGAGACATACTAGGAATAAAGTAAAATGAGTTATTTACATTTACATGTGTTAGCTAAAAAAATGAAAAATAATTCTCCTCCCTTTCTGTCGCTACATTCATTAGGTACCTTTTGGTTCTCTTCTTGAACTGGTTCATGCTATGACTGGCTTTGACATTTACCTGGAGTTTACCTGTAGAGAGTTCCAGGGGTCAACGCCAATGCGGACCGGTCTGTGACCAGGCCTCATGTTGGATCAGAGCCTGATCAACCAGGCTGTTACTGCTGGCCGCAGGCAGTCAACCTTACGAACCACAGCCTGGGTGGTCAGGCACCGACTTTAGGTGCCTGTCCAGTGCCTGCTTGAAGACAGCCAGGGGTCTATTGGTAATCCCCCTTATATATGCTGGGAGGCAGTTGAACAGTCTTGGACCCTGACACTTATTGTGTTGTCTCTCAACGTGCTAGTGGCACCCCTGCTCTTCATTGGGGGGATGTTACATCGCCTGCCGAGTCTTTTGTTTTCGTAGGGAGTGACACTCGTGTGCAAGTTTGGTACTAATCCCTCGAGAATTTTCCAAGTGTATATAATGTAAAGTAAAGTAAAGTAAATTTTATTTCATTGCAGATTACATAGGTATTGGTAGTTACAATGTAAATTGAGTGCAAGAAGAGCCACTGACATGCCATGACATTAGGGGCAGCTTAATCTAGTAACTTAAAGACTATGTACTTAATATTAGAGCAATTTATTGAGTTTATTCTAGATAAAAATTGTTTTCAATTTACAAAATGATGAAATTTTACTGTTAAAATTATTAAATGATGATATTAGATTGTTACAGGTGTTTAGATTCTCGAATGGTAATATGGAATTGAGATTATCTTAAGGAAAATAACATTGAGCATTTTTGACATTAACTTATAATATGAGTATTTAGTTTTGATTGAGTAGGGGGTAACATAATAGTAACATATTATTAAAAACTGAGATTATCGTATAGGAAAGTAATAATGAGCATTTTTCAAAGTAGTTTATAGTATGATTATTTAGTTTTGAGGTGAGTAGGTGGTTTTTGAGTTGTCATAAATTGATTTTCAGAAAAGGTTATCCTAATATTTACTGGTAATGAATTCCAGATTCTGGGGCCCTTTATGTGCATAGGTTTAGGAACTTCAAACGTTCCCAGTAATTGAGGTGGTTTATTGCAGTTATGTGTGCCATGAAGGTTCTCTGTACATTTTCTAGGTCAGCAATTTCACCTGCCTTGAAAGGTGCAGTTAGTGTGCAGCAATATTTCAGCCTAGATATAACAAGCGACCTGAAAAGTGTCAACATGGGCTTGGCATCCCTGGTTTTGAAGGTTCTCATTATCCATCCTGTCATTTTTCAGTCAGTCTGTTCCATTCCTTTATTGCTGTTCAATAAAAGGTGTTTGAAGCCTGGCCACTAACTGTGGGTACTACAAAGTTGTGCTCTCTCTCTTTCTAGTACTATGATTGCTACGGCTCCCAGCCTTGCCAAAATTGGCAGCAAGATATTCTGGACACTGTTTGTGAGCAATTTTATAAACTTTATTTAACTTCAGTTGTTTTACTCTGTCTTCAATATTCAGCATATCCAATTCATCCTGGCCTATATGTTCTCTTGGACCCAGGTCCAGGATGAATCTTACCATTTTCTTCTGGGTGATTTGCAGTCTATGTTTCAGTTTTTTGTCAAGGCAGAGTACCATGAAGAGCAAGCGTAGTCCATATGACATTGTATAAGGGCTAAACATAGGGTCTTGCGAGCCTCAGTAAGTAGAGTTTTTAGTTTGATATCTTTATTATGTACCCCATACCCATCCTGTGGGCGGTAGTCAAAAGATTACAGAGGTACATAATGGGTCCAGGGACTGGACCCCAAAGTTTTGATAGCTGAGCAAGTTACAAAGGTAATGAACTCACAAGTTACAAAGGTAATGAACTCACAAGTTACAAAGGTAATGAACTCACAAGTTACAAAGGTAATGAACTCACAAGTTACAAAGGTAATGAACTCACAAGTTACAACGGTAATGAACTCACAAGTTACAAAGGTAATGAACTCACAAGTTACAAAGGTAATGAACTCACAAGTTACAAAGGTAATGAACTCACAAGTTACAAAGGTAATGAACTCAAAAGTTAAAAAGGTAATGAACTCACAAGTTACAAAGGTAATGAACTCACAAGTTACAAAGGTAATGAACTCACAAGTTACAAAGGTAATGAACTCACAAGTTACAAAGGTAATGAATCATGTAAGTAAATTTACTTACTTACGTTTATACATGGTTACAATCATGAACAAATTATAAAGTAATGAGCAATTCACTAGTGTAGGTAGACACTGTGCTTGTCTGTAGAGGAACTTCAGTCTGGCATTCGCTTTCTTTACTACACTGTTCCCTATCAATTCTCCTGACATGCATGGGTCAAAGGGGATTCCCAGATATTTTACTGAGGAAACTAAAGTGATGGATTCCCCATTACACTGGACATTAACGATGTCAACGAAATAAAGTCAGTTAACCAAATGAAATCGTTGGCCCACAGATGGCTCCAACTTTATCCTGTTCCCTATCTGTATATCTCTTAATAAAAAAGGTTTTCAAATGACCTATGTAGGTAACAGCTCTTAGCTTGTAAATAAAGTTAGAAACCCTAAACCTAGAGAGAGAAAACGTTATAGAATAAGAATGTTGAAGAAAACGCATGAGTCAGGACGTGATATAGCGGATACTGTGAAATTTAGCTGCAGTGTAAACAACAAACAAACAAGCAAACAAATTTTATTTCATTGCAGATTACATTGGTATCGGAAGTTACAATGTAAATTGAGTGCAAGGAGAGCCACTGACATGCCATGGCATTAGGGGCAGCTTATTCTAGTCCTTAAAAACTATGTACTTAATATTAGAGAAATTTTTTGAGTTTATTCTAGTTAAAAATTATTTTCAAAATTACAATATGATGAAATTTTACTGTTTAAATTATTATATAATGATATTAGATCTTAGATTGTTACAGGTGTTAAGATTCTTGAATGATAATATGGAATTGAGATTATCTTAAGGAAAATAACATTGAGCATTTTGACATTAACTTATAATATGAGTAGGGGTAACATAATAGTAACATATTATTAAAAATTGAGATTATCGTATAGGAAAGTAACAATGAGCATTTTTCAAAGTAGTTTATAGTATGATCATTTAGGTTTGGGTGAGTAGGTGGTTTTTGAGTTGAGTCTTAAATTGATTTTCAGACAAGATTATCTTAATATTTACTGGTAATGAATTCCAGATTCTGGGCCCTTTATGTGCATAGAATTTTTACATAGGTTGATATGAACACGGAGTATATCAAAAGTGATCTGTGTCGTGTGTTGTGGTCATGGGTCCTATTAAAGTTGGTGAGGAGAGTTTTGAGCAGAGGGTTTATATTAGAGTGTAAAGTTTTATATATGTAGTAGGCACAAGAGTAAGTATGAATGTTCTTTACGGTGAGTAGTTTGAGACTTTTGAATATTGGTGGAGTATGCTGTCTAGAGTGGGAATTTGTTATTCTGACTGCGGCCTTTTGTTGTGTTATGAGTGGTCTAAGGTGATTTAACGTTGTTGATCCCCATGCACAGATTCCATAGGTGAGATACGGGTAGATAAGTGAATGATATAGTGCAAGGAGAGCTGATTGAGGTACATAATAGCGTATCTTTGATAATATGCCTACTGTCTTCGAGATTTTCTTGGAAATTTGTTGTATATGTGTTTGGAATTTAAGGCTACTGTCAAGGTGGATTCCTAGGAATTTTCCCTCTGTGAGTCTTGTGATGGGTGTACCATTAAGTGTTATGTTAAGTGGAACATTTGTGGCTTTGCTTCCAAACTGTATGAAGTAGGTCTTGTCAGTATTGAGAGTAAGCTTGTTAGTCGTCATCCATGTTGATATTTTTTGTAATTCGGCATTAACAGTGTTGGCCAGTATAACTGGATTTGGGTGAGAGAAGACATATTTTGTGTCATCTGCAAATAAAATGGGTTTGAGTAGTTGTGATGCATTCGGTAGGTCATTTATGTAAAAGATGCTTCTGGTAGTTGAGTGTGGAAGATGGATAGAAGGTCTTCTGTAGCTCAGTTGGTAGCGTGTTCATCACACATACTGATAGTTCATGGAGCGATCCGTGGCTTGTTTACTTACCCTTGTTGTCCCTGTACTGGTCGACTCTTATGAGATGCATCCCAATGGTTGGTCGGATATTTTAGATAGGGATGGACTTTGAAATAAGCTGAAGTAGGTTAACAACTCTAAGCCTGTAAATTAATTTGTGTTAAAAATTAATATTTTTTTTTGTGAGAGGAGTATCATTAGTAGGAGAGAAAGCACCAGTGATTAACCCAGCTGCTGGGTAGATAAGACTGGATAATATAGAGGTTGTACATGATGCATTAAATAATATATATGTGTATATATATATATATATATATATATATATATATATATATATATATATATATATATATATATATATATATATATATATATATATATATATATATATATATATAAGTAGGTTGGTAGACAGCAACCACCCAGGAGGTACTACTGTCCTGCCAGGTGACTGTGAAACAGAAACCTGAAACTGTTTTACATGATGGTAGGATTGCTGGTGTCTTTTTTCTGTCTCATAAACACGCTGGATAACAGGTATATCTAGCTACTTCTACTTACACTTTAGGTCACACTACACTGGCATACACATGCATATATATACATACACACATCTAGGTTTTTCTTCTTTTCTTAATAGCTCTTGTTCTTTTTATTTTCTCTATTGTCCATGGGGAAGTGGAAAAGAATCTTTCCTCCGTAAGCCATGCGTGTCGTATGAGGCGACTAAGATGCCGGGAGCAATGGGCTAGTAACCCTTCTCCTGTACAAATCTACTAGAAACGAGAAGAAGAAAAACTTTATAAAATTGGGTTGTCTGAATGTGCGTGGATGAAAGTGCGGATGATAAGAAAGAGATGATTGCCGATGTTATGAATGAAAGAAGTTGGATGTCCTGGCCCTAAGCGAAACAAAGCTGAAGGGGTAGGCGAGTTTCAGTGGGAGAAATAAATGGATTAAGTCAGGAGTATCTGAGAGTTAGAGCTAAGGAAGGGTAGCAATAATGTTGAAGGATCAGTTATGGAAGGAAAAGAGGAATATAAATGTGTAAATTCAAGGATTATGTGGATTAAAATAAGGGTCGGATGCGAAAAGTGGGTCATAATAAGCGTGTATGCACCTGGAGAAGAGAGGAGTGTAGAGGAGAGAGAGATTTTGGGAGATGTTAAGCGAATGTATAGGAACTTTTGAACCAAATGAGAGAGTAATTGTGGTAGGGGACCTAAATGCTAAAGTGGGAGAAACATGCAGAGAGGGTGTAGTAGGTAAGTTTGGGGTGCCAGGTGTAAATAATAATGGGAGCCCTTGATTGAACTTTGTATAGAAAGGGGTTTAGTTATAGGTAATACATATTTTAAGAAAAAGAGGATAAATAAGTATACAAGATATGATGTAGGGCGTAATGACAGTAGTTTGTTGGACTATGTATTGGTAGATAAAAGACTGTTGAGTAGACTTCAGGATGTACATGTTTATAGAGGGGCTACAGATATATCAGATCACTTTTTAGTTATAGCTACAGTGGGAGTAAAAGGTAGATGGGATACAAGGAAAATAGAATCAGTAAGAAAAAGAGAGGTGAAGGTTTATAAACTAAAAGAGGAGGCAGTTAGGGTAAGATATAAACAACTATTGGAGGATAGATGGGCTAGTGAGAGTGTAGGCAATGGGGTCGAAAATGTATGGGGTAGATTTAAAATGTAGTGTTAGAGTGTTCAGCAGAAGTTTGTGGTTACAGGCGAGTGGGTGCGGAGGAAGAGGAGCGATTGGTGGAATGATGATGTAAAGAGAGTAGTAAGGGAGAAAAAGTTAGCATATGAGAGGTTTTACAAAGTAGAAGTGATGCAAGGAGGGAAGAGTATATGGAGAGAAAAAGAGAGGTTAAAAGAGTGGTGAAGCAATGTAAAAAGAGAGCAGATGAGAGAGTGGGTGAGATGTTATCAGCAATTTTGTTGAAAATAAGAAAAAGTTTTGGAATGAGATTAATAAGTTGAGGAAGCCTAGAGAACAAATGGATTTGACAGTTAAAAATAGGAGAGGGGAGTTATTAAATGGAGAGTTAGAGGTATCGGGAAGATGGAGAGAATATTTTGAGGATTTGTTAAATGTTGATGAAGACAGGGAAGCCAGATTTCGTGTGTAGGGCAAGGAGGAATAACATCTTGTAGGAGTGTGGAAGAGCCAGTTGTGGTGTAGGGAAGTTCGTGAGGCAGTGGTAGAATGAAAGGGGTAAGGCAGCTGGGATTGATGGATAAAGATAGAAATGTTAAAAGCAGGTGGGGATATAATTTTGGAGTGGTTGGTGCTATTATTTAATAAATGTATGGAAGAGGGTAAGGTACCTAGGGATTGGCAGAGAGCGTGTATTGTTCCTTTGTATAAAGGCAAAGGGGACAAAAGAGAGTGCAAAATTATAGGGGAATAAGTCTTTGAGTGTACCTGGTAAAGTGTATGGTAGAGTTATTATTGAAAGAATTAAGAGTAAAACAGAAAGCAGGATAGCAGATGAACAAGGGGCTTTAGGAAAGGTAGGGGTGTGTAGACCAAGTGTTTACAGTGAAACATATAGGTGAACAGTATTTGAATAAGGGTAAAGATGTTTTTGTGGCATTTATGGATTTGGAAAAGGCGTATGATAGGGTAGATAGGGGGCAATGTGGCAGATGTTGCAGGTGTATGGAATAGGAGGAAGGTTACTGAAAGCAGTGAAGAGTTTTTATGAGGATAGTGAGGCTCAGGTTAGAGTGTGTAGGAGGGAAGGGACCATTTCCCAGTAAAAGTGGGCCTAGACAAGGATGTGTGATGTCACCGTGGTTGTTCAATATATTTATAGATGGGGTTGTAAGAGAAGTGAATGCGAGGGTCTTGGCAAGAGGTGTTGGGCTAAAAGATAAAGAAGCAAATACAAAGTGGGAGTTGTCACAGTTGCTTTTTGCTGATGACACTGTGCTTTTGGGAGATTCTGAAGAGAAGCTGCAGAGGTTGGTGGATGAATTTGGTAGGGGTGTAAAAGAAGAAAATTGAAAGTGAATATAGGAAAGAGTAAGGTGATGAGGATAACAAAAAGAATAGGTGACGAAAGATTGGGTATCAGATTGGAGGGAGAGAGTATGGAGGAGGTGAATGTATTCAGATATTTGGGAGTGGACATGTCGGCGGATGGGTCTATGAAGGATGAGGTGAATCATAGAATTGATGAGGGGAAAAGGGTGAGTGGAGCACTTCGGAGTCTGTGGAGACAAAGAACCTTGTCCATGGAAGTAAAGAGGGGAATGTATGAGAGTATAGTTATACCAACGCTCTTATATGGGTGTGAAGCATGGGTGATGAATGTTGCAACGAGGAGAAGGCTGGAGGCAGTGGAGATGTCATGTCTGGAGGTCAATGTGTGGTGTGAATATAATGCAGAGAATTCGGAGTTTGGAAATTAGGAGGAGGTGCGGATTACCAAAACGATTGTCCAGAGAGCTGAGGAGGGGTTGTTGAGGTGGTTTGGACATGTAGAGAGAATGGAACGAGACAGAGTGACTTCGAGAGTGTATAAATCTGTAGTGGAGGGAAGGCGGGGTAGGGTCGGCCTAGGAAAGGTTGGAGGGAGGGGGGAAAGGAAGTTTTGTGTGCGAGGGGCTTGGACTTCCAGCAAGCATTGTGAGCGTATTTGATAGGAGTGAATGGAGGCATATGGTTTTTAATACTTGACGTGCTGTTGGAGTGTGAGCAAAGTAACATTTATGAAGGGATTCAGGAAACCGGCAGGCCGGACTTGAGTTCTGGAGATGGGAAGTACAGTGCCGGCACTCTGAAGGAGGGGTGTTAATGTTGCAGTTTTATAA
>WNWK01020967.1:0-34862 GCA_009830355.1 Cherax destructor | reverse complement strand
AGTCATCCGTTAACGAGGCAGGGTCAGTACTGGGTGCGGTATCAGGAAGGGGCCCGGGGGTAGTGGGTTCATGGATTGGGTCAGCCATGGTTAGGTTACTTCTTTCTTTTATTTTTAAGAAAAAAAAAGAAAGAAGAAAAGAAAATAAAAATAAAAAAAAAGAATAAAAAAAGGGGGAACGTGGAGGAATAGGTCCTAGGAGGAATGAAAGGGAGCACAAATCCCCCTCCGTGCCCAAGAGGACCTCAACACCGCAAGTAGTGCAGATGCTGCATGGAACCCGTGCCATACCCTACCCTTCACGCCAGTAAACCAGCAATCCGGGATAGCAACCTCACATCCACCGAGCCATCTCGGCGGACAAAAAGAGGCGGCCGGATATCCGCCACAAAGCATACCGCCTTCGGCCCACCACCCCGGAACCCGAAGGTGGCCTCCAGAGATACACCCGTCGCTCGAAAGATACCCAAAGCCACCCCCGGGTGACCGGAGGGGGATCGGGACATCCCCAGGCGATCAGATTCCACGGCAAACTACACCACCGCCAAGGACCTCAACAGAATGGGATGGACTACGATACCCTTCCCCTACCTAGGAACTAGAATGCCTGAGGAGAGAAGCTCCCAGGGTAAAACTGGGAAGGAAATAAGGGAGGGATGAGGAGGAGGAGGAGGAAAGGGAAAAGGGAGGATGGGGAGATGGGAAAAGGGAGGGGATTGGGGGTAATTAGGTTCGGTCTGAGGAAGAAGACCAAAGGTCAATTCCTCAGACCGATAGCCTCTTTACCACGTCAAGGAGCCCCCCTTAAAGAGGTCGAAATCGAAAAAAGCTTACGAAACACTATCTTTACGAAATATGAACCTTACGAAACTCGGGGGTCCACTGTATATGAAATTTGCTCTCACTTTTTTCTGTCTTTCGAGCAAACTTAAAAACATTACCCTGTTTTAGTATCATTGCCAATATTTGTTACTCATTGTTATACTTTTTGTCTGTATGAGCGTGCTGTTGGGTAGCCATGGGCTTTTCGTCTCTTTGTGACCTGTTTAGTTTTTAAAAGATAATGTGTATTGCAGTGGCTTTGAATTGTTTGTTGGTATATATTGACTCATGGTGGCAGACTGCCTGTGTGGTAACATCATTATTTTTTGTATAACTATAAAAAGCAATTGCCTAACTCCCCACTATTCACAGCAAGCCCCTTTAGGGAGGTGCCTTGATGCCAGTGATGGCTCTTAATCCCTCAAAATGGAATTATTCTCTCGTTCAATCAAACCATTGCTTCCCATTTCCCAGGCACTATATATAATATTTTTTTTTTTTTTTTTTTTTTTAACACATCGGCCGATTCCCACCAAGGCAGGGTGGCCCGAAAAGAAAAACTTTCATCATCATTCACTCCATCACTGTCTTGCCAGAAGGGTGCTTTACACTACAGTTATAAACTGCACATTAACACCCCTCCTTCAGAGTGCCGGCACTGTACTTCCCATCTCCAGAACTCAAGTCCGGCCTGCCGGTTTCCTGAATCCTTCATAAATGTTACTTTGCTCACACTCCAACAGCACGTCAAGTATTAAAACCATATGCCTCCATTCACTCCTATCAAATACGCTCACACATGCTTGCTGGAAGTCCAAGCCCTGCACACAAAACTTCCTTTACCCCCTCCCTCCAACCTTTCCTAGGCCGACCCCTACCCCGCCTTCCCTCCACTACAGATTTATACACTCTCAAAGTCACTCTGTCTCGTTCCATTCTCTCTACATGTCAAACCACCTCAACAACCCCTCCTCAGCTCTCTGAACAATCGTTTTGGTAATCCCCACCTCCTCCTAATTTCCAAACTCCAATTCTCTGCATTATATTCACACCACACATTGACCTCAGACATGACATCTCCACTGCCTCCAGCCTTCTCCTCGTTGCAACATTCATCACCCATGCTTCACACCCATATAAGAGCGTTGGTATAACTATACTCTCATACATTCCCCTCTTTACTTCCATGGACAAGGTTCTTTGTCTCCACAGACTCCCAAGTGCTCCCTCACCCTTTTCCCCTCATCAATTCTATGATTCACCTCATCCTTCATAGACCCATCCGCCACATGTCCACTCCCAAATATCTGAATACATTCACCTCCTCCATACTCTCTCCCTCCAATCTGATATCAATCTTTGTCACCTATTCTTTTTGTTATCCTCATCACCTTACTCTTTCTATATTCACTTTCAATTTTCTTCTTGTAGGAGTGTGGAAGAGCCAGTTGTGGGTGTAGGGGAAGTTCGTGAGGCAGTGGGTAGAATGAAAGGGGTAAGGCAGCTGGGATTGATGGGATAAAGATAGAAATGTTAAAAGCAGGTGGGGATATAATTTTGGAGTGGTTGGTGCTATTATTTAATAAATGTATGGAAGAGGGTAAGGTACCTAGGATTGGCAGAGAGCGTGTATTGTTCCTTTGTATAAAGGCAAAGGGGACAAAAGAGAGTGCAAAAATTATAGGGGAATAAGTCTGTTGAGTGTACCTGGTAAAGTGTATGGTAGAGTTATTATTGAAAGAATTAAAGTAAAACAGAAAGCAGGATAGCAGATGAACAAGGGGCTTTAGGAAAGGTAGGGGGTGTAGACCAAGTGTTTACAGTGAAACATATAGGTGAACAGTATTTGGATAAGGGTAAAGATGTTTTTGTGGCATTTATGGATTTGGAAAAGGCGTATGATAGGGTAGATAGGGGGGCAATGTGGCAGATGTTGCAGGTGTATGGAATAGGAGGAAGGTTACTGAAAGCAGTGAAGAGTTTTTATGAGGATAGTGAGGCTCAGGTTAGAGTGTGTAGGAGGGAAGGGGACTATTTCCCAGTAAAAGTGGGCCTTAGACAAGGATGTGTGATGTCACCGTGGTTGTTCAATATATTTATAGATGGGGTTGTAAGAGAAGTGAATGCGAGGGTCTTGGCAAGAGGTGTTGGGCTAAAAGATAAAGAAGCAAATACAAAGTGGGAGTTGTCACAGTTGCTTTTTGCTGATGACACTGTGCTTTTGGGAGATTCTGAAGAGAAGCTGCAGAGGTTGGTGGACGAATTTGGTAGGGTGTGTAAAAGAAGAAAATTGAAGAAGAAAGAAGAAAAGAAGAAAATATATATAATAATACACTATAATATAATATCTTTATTTCCTACAGGTACATGCATAAGGTATACAGGCCTCCAACAGTTTTACACTTTCCAGTAATTAAAATAATCATTGAATGTAAATAATATGCATGTGATATCCATTGCTTAACCCTTTTCAGGGTCCAAACTCCCAATCTGAAGCTTGTCCACAGGGTCCAAGAATTTAAAAAAAAAATTCTTATGGGATGGCAGAGAATCTTTTTATGAAGGTAATAAAACAAGAAGTACAAAAATTGATGGAAAATTGATGAAATTACGCTGATGCAAATTTTGCTGCGTCAGCAATATTTATGTATCAGCGATTTTGCCCACTTTGAGTCCTATTTTAAGCCAATTATACATTGTTCCAGTCGACTAAATTCTTAGCTATTTTGCTAGACAGTGGAACCCTGGTTTTCATCTTTAATCCGTTCCAGAAGGTCGGCCAAAAACCGATTTGTACAAAAACTGAAGTAATATTCTAAAGTCGGTACCTGACCAGCCGGGCTGTGGTTCGTTCGTCGGACTGCGTGCGGCCAGCAGTAACAGCCTGGTTGATCAGGCTCTGATCCACCTTTGTTACTGAATGAGTAACAAAGGAAGACTGAGTCACGAACGTATGAGCGGCTGCGTCCCATGGGCAGGCAGATGCGTCTGGTACGGACATTTTCCGAGCGGATGTACGAAAATGGGGAAAATTTGGTCGAAAACTGAATTGTACGAAAACCAGGGTTTCACTGTATACCTTCCATTTTATCAACTGAATACAAGAAACTGCACAATCAACTACTTCAACTACCCAATAAAGTGATCAGAAACTGGTAATATCGCCAATTTCACAAAAATTTCAGAATATTTCAATTTCAAAATGGGGTCCAGAATAAACAATGCAGGCATTCATGGCACTGAAATAACATTTCCTCTGTTCATTAGTTATGTTTCTAGGCTTTATACACGAATTCCATTTTGATTTTTTATTCACACTAAAAAATAGAAGATTTACTGTTATTCAATATTGCAATAATTGTATAAATAATATCAGCATATGTGTGAATGCACATTAGACCCACCAGTTGATGTGTATTAGATGCATGATGTGATTTGAACATCAGCAAAAATCGAACATTTCCACTCAATTTCAAGCTATTTTCCTTCTAAAAAAATCAAAATCATTTGTATTTCTGTAATATATCTTCCATTCTATCAAATGAAATTAAGAAATTGTGAATAAAACCATAAAAACCATATGAAAAATACATCGCAAAGGTGCTAAAAAACAGTCGCAATTTTTTTCCTCATGCACTGCGTGCTGCAGGATTTTTTTTATGGTGTACACTTACTACATAGACCCATTCTCTCATATCTAGGCCCAGATTTACTGCTCACAGCTTATCTGAGTGAGCTGAGCTCATGGCATAGAACTACGACACTGGCTTCAAAGCCGTAAAACTGTGGCACGGACCCTGAAAAGGTTAATAGCTAAATAAGAGATTATAAGCAAACCTTCATTCATAAAAGGAAGGATATACATATTCCTAAATGGTTATTAGAATAAAAACTCAATACTGTACAGTACTTAAAATTTTCTTAACTATGTTTGTTAATTGTTATTTTTTTATATTACAGCTTATGTCATATCTTCTTTGCTTCCAGGTGTGTTAGAGATCTGATGGCATCTGGGGATAGGAAAAAGAAAAAACGCATATGCCCTGACTGTCGAAAATCTCTCAACTCTCGCTTGATGCTCATATGTTATGACGAACTGAAAGCAGCCTATAGTGATGGCAGGGTGCCCACCTTCCCACGTTACCATCCTTCTCCTTGTTCTGATGACCAGCCTCTCTGATACTCAACCCCCCGGCCCCCACCTTCACTTAAAGATGACATCTGCTTCTGGCTCTTCTGTTGTACATAAGATCAACATGAGCCTTGGAAGTTGTTACTATTAATAACTTATGGACACTGCAGTTAAAAGATGTGACAACACGAGGCTACAGGGATATTGCACCTGCTGTGAGCGTGTCAGCTTGAAGATAACTCTGTTAGCCTTAAAATGCTGAAACCTATCTAGCCAAGATAGTCTCACTAAGACAGTGCAGCAGACTCTTTAATGAAGGTAACATACACTTTAAAATTCATTATTTTCTGGTCTCTTATCACAAGGTGTGTGATGCAACTGGTTAATAATGAAAGGTGTGAAGAGACTCGTTCATCATGAAGGTTATGATACAGTATCTCTGTAAAGTCTGGCTACTAACAAGTACAAGATTGGTGTCATTACAGTGGTGGCAAATGCTAAACAGTGTGAGCAGCAATCATTAAGAAGTCAGAATAAATAGATTATTTATTTAACTCACAGTTGTTGCATATTCTTAAGGTTACTAGATGTGTATAAGTGATAAACTGGCTTAATTGCTGTACATTTACAACCAAACTTTGCTTTATATTTAGTGAATATAAAGAAAGCTCCAGCCTAAATACACACACACCAAGAAACCATGAATCGGAGGTAAATGCCAGTTTTATTGTATGTTTCAGTGTACATGTTTGTTTGCACTTGGCAACATACATGGTATAAGCAATGACAATCACAAGTGACCTCTCAGTAGTGTATAATACATGGTGCATAAAGGGGAAACAAAGAGAAACAATGAGGACCACTTTTCATACATTATGTTCCTCGCCTTCGGCTTGTTCAGGTGGATAATAAGGATATCAAACACTTATTCAGGATAATAAAGATATCAACACTTAATCAGGAAAATTGTGAAAATATCAAGCACTTGTATTCCAGCTGGCTCTTACGAAGCTGCATTGGAATTTCAAGTATCTTATCAACGTGGTTTTGGTAGCATACTAAGTCTAGGAAACTTTCCTAGTGCAGTTTTTCCTTGCACTTTAATTGGAAAATACCAAAGGTTTATTATTATTATTACATTCACGAGAGAAGTATTATACAAAGTTTATTATAAACGGTACCTATGATCTTTCAACATGACTCGAATATGTAGTCATATCCCATCCAGTTTTGATTTCATGGCAACTCCTTTAAACTTTTAAAAAAAAAAAACTTATGAATTTCTTTTATATTTACAAAATAGTTCAATCTGTGAACTTGACTCTTAGTACTATAATGCCACTAGTCTTGAATAATTGTGGCAATTCTGAGGTTGCTTCTCGTGTAAATCTTTGCCCTGTATATCTTGGTGATGATTTTGAGTTGATTTTAATGGTAAAAAATAATTATTAGAGAGAAATGATGCACAGATATTAAGAGTTTTTGTATAAGATTCTGCTGGTGAGAAAATTTCATTCTTATCTTTTTTGTAAAGATTTTTCTTGTAATGATACACTTAAGATATATTAAAAATTTTATAGTTAGGAAGAAAAATCACTGACCACATCTGTCAAAGTGCAGACATATGGCAAGTGTTACACTACCAAACAGAGGATTGTTTAGCATGTACTCTAGTAAACCTTTGAAAAGGTTTTGATGTTGAATAGGTGACTTCATAATTTCCAGACATGAGAGCCAATATAAGCATTAATGTGGCTGCAGAAACAATATCTCATATAGATTAATTAATAAGGACACCCAATTAGAAATTCTTCCATTTATATGCTTTTTTCTTATTCAGTATAGAAAGGAGGAAGAATTTTGTGTAATTTACGAGACCTAAGAACCGCAATAATTAGACATGCAGGTAATGCATTAGTAACATAATTTTTAGGGGAATGTAATTTCATGAGCACTTGTGTGCTCACCAATCTATGACACTAGACTATTGTATGGGGAAGTGCTAAACCCATAGGGATCATACAACTGTGAATGAGTGAATGAGGAATGGGAGGCAACCAGGTCTGATCCAAAGTAGAGGGGTAGCTCCAATTCCTTGGATCAAGAGACCTTCACTGGCATAAGGGCCCCCTCCCTTAAAGGGACACAGCTTGTAGTTGTCAAGATATATTTCCAAAGATATAAATAAGATGTAGCACACTATAAGATATAAAAATTGCACCAACACAATCCATGTGCTAAAGTAACCATGAAAGGTGTTCTTTACTATACAAGTATCAATGTACAAACTGCACTATGCAGTAGAGCAATTAGAATGAGCAATTGAAAACATTGTTCACAAGAGATTAACTTGATACATGATAGTATGAGCACCAATTTCATGTTTAGTAGACTAACATTGCAACTGCATCCACACATGTGCTACTTACACCACTAAGCACAATTCTATGCATACACTAAGGATACCTTTGAGCATCCACACTATGCAAGAACTTCTAACCAAGCTTATGTTGCTCTGTGAACACTTGCTTGTTGACTAGTTCACATAAGTGTATAAATGTAGGACTATTAAGAGAAAAACTAATAATACATGGTATTTTGTAACATAGCTCAAAACACAGTGTAAGTGGTTTCTGAAAGTGTTAATAATGTAGTAATTAAAAGAGGTCACTGTGTTACTTGCAAAACATCTTGAGAGGAAAATATTTCTTGCAGCAGAATACCAGCCAGTGTCTTCCTGTGCTAGGACAAGCTGTGGCATAATATCAGAATGTTTCACATCGAATCCAAAGTGCCAACTGGACTCCAAATTCCTGTAAAGGAGATTGTGGCAGCTACAATTTTATTTTAGACAACCCAGAAACAGTGCATTATGGATATATTTTCTAAGCTGTTATATAATATGAAAGGGAACTAGTATATATGCGACCACCACTTTGGCTGGGCTACCTACATTTAGGTGGTCTACAATTCGAAATGAAAAAGATTAGAGAGCCCTTAAGTTGTACAGAGAACAGTGTAATATTTTACCAAGTTTTATAGGTATAAATGGTTGTTATGGAAACCCTTGGTGATGATCCCAACATGCTCAAAATGCTGTGTTCTGCACTTTTGTAACAGTAGCTGATTAACTGTAAACATACCTCATGATATATACAGTGTGCATATAAGTCATGGATTTTAGACAAGAGCCAAACAAGCCTAGCTACCCAAAAATAGACCATTTTCTATTTTGTGCATTAATACAGTATGTTTAAAAAAATAGAATTAAACAGATATGTAAAACACAATGTGTTAGGGCATTTTATTATAATCCCAGGTGAACAACACGTATAAAATGCCATGACCTACACATTGTCTTGTTCTTGCATACATTGATACAATATATATAATTTTGTCTACAAATTTTAAAATAGTCATTGAAACTTGGTAACCAAACCTAGCCCTGCTAATTATTATAATCAAAACCAAGCACTCTACCTACAAGGGTCATACAACGCTGACTAGCCTTGCTAAAATTAATATAGTTTGATCTACCAAACCAAACCAAACACTAATATGAACTACATAGTGATATTCAGACCGAGTTTTCACTTTGGCAAAATGATCTTTGCTTTAATAGCAAAGACATCAAGCTCTGCCTAAAAAGCATGACATATACATAAACCCACTGTTTGGAAAAAAATTATTGAGAGAGTATGCCTATTTTGGTCTCCATTTGAAGCACTAAAAGTGTGAAAAAGGAGGTAGCTGCATATGTTGTGAAAGTGTGATATCACCTTGTCAATTATCAGAAAAGAAGTCAAATCACCACCTCAAGGTGAGCCTGTCAAACTGTTGATGGTTCCTGGACTGATCACCCTCAGTCAGGATTTGAACATTCAGCCTCGTCAGTCAGGCTGTTGGTGCTCACAGCGTGTAGTCCAACGTAGGCACCACAGCCTGGCTCGAGGTAAAGTTTTATCCTCTGATATCCAGTGGCTTGCTTTCTCACACTTTTGCTGAAGCCCTCTCATGAAGATTGAAATATTGAATTTATTCTGAATATTTTCCCAAATACAGTGTAGGTTTATATTGCATTAACCTGTGAGTCATTGTACTTTTCCTAATATATATATGTATATACAGTGGACCCCCGGAAATCGAACGCCTCCCAACTCGACCTATTATGTAAGTTTATTATTGTAAGCGATTTTGTAAGTGTATTTTTGGGGGTCTGAAATGGACTAATCTAATTTACATTATTCCTTATGGGAATAAATTCGTTTGGTAACAGCACTTGAACAGCATTCTGGAACGAAGAATGTTTGATTTCCAGGGATCCAATGTATGTATGTATGTATGTATGTATGTATGTATGTATGTATATATATATATATACAGTGGTCCCTCGGTTTTCGTGCATCTTAAAACTCGAACATTTATGTAAGTGTATTTTCGTAAGTGCTGTTGCAAGTGTATTTTTGGGGGTCTGAAATAGACTAACCTACGTGACATTATTTCTTAAGGAAGTAAATTGCTGAATGGCACTTGAGCAGCATTCTGGAACAATTTTCCAAAACCAGGGACCACTGTATATATATATATATATATATATATATATATATATATATATATTATATATATATAATATATATATATATATATATATATATATATATATATATATATATATATATATATATATATATATATAATACATACATACATACATACATACATACATACATACATACATACATACATACATAATCATCTACATACATACATACATACATACATACATACATACATACATACATACATACACAGTGGACCCTCGGTTTTCGTTCACCTCCAAACTCGAATTATGAAAGTGTATTTTTGTAAGAGCTTTTGTAAGTGTATTTTTGGGGTTCTGAAATGACTAATCTAATTTACATTTGTCCTTATGGGAACAAATTTGTTCGGTAACGGCACTTGAACAGCATTCTGGAAAGAATTTTCAACGAAAACCAAGAAACTCACATATATGCATTATATAAGTTGTATTTGCATAAACTTCTATAACTGTACTTGTATGCATTTGTGCAACTCTACTCACATGCTGCATGACCTGCACAAACATGCCAATACCATGGAAATCCCCATACTATATGGCACATAACCCTTGTGGTTTAGCGCTTCTTTTGATTATAATAATATATGGCACTTCCAAAGATGGAACGCAATTACTGAAGGTGGAACGCAATCTCCTATGGGCGAAATGTGTGGAACAGTCTTAGCATAGTATACCCTCCAAACAAAACCAGAGAAAATGAACACTAACAAAGGTATAGTCTCTACGGCAACACTTAAGGCGTGTTATACCTCACAGTATTCTCTGTACTGTGACCCAGATGGATGGGATTCCCAGTGGGCAAAACACGAAGGACAGGTGCGAAGAACACATGTCTAACGTCACCAAATTCTCACAAGGTCCCGTGCATAATGAGAAATCTGGGGATTTTGTATAGTATCCTTGCTTAAGGATGTGCACAAATGACTACTAAATAGCTGTCGAGTTTTGTACATTCCATCACCTGAATTATACAAGGCATTCCTATCATGTCTGATGAGATAGGATTCAATTATCTTCCTTTCCATAACGCTGTATAACCCTTGTGGTTTAGCGCTTCTTTTGATTATAATAATAATAATCCTTTCCATAACAACTGTTGTGTACAATGACCTGAGGTGCTGTCCACCCCGGCGAGTGATTGCAAGAACTAGCATGATCTTTTGCATGAGTGCGAAAGATCTTGAACTAAAGATTTCCATTCCCATGTGGCTTGTTCTGCATATGTATGTATGTATGTATTTTGTGGATAATAAGCCGAATAATCCAGTTTGGAATATTTGGCAAGGGTGCATGTTGTCAAATAAGCCAGATGAAAATTATTTTTTCTATAAATTAGCAGAAATCGATCTGAGCATAATGAAAAAAAAATATGCATCATTGATTTTAAGGAATAATAGATAAATTTAAATTAACCATTGAATACAGGAACCCCAGTTTTCTGATTTTCGTATCAGAATGCTGTTCAAGTGCCATTACTAGCAATTTATTCCTAAGGAATAATGTAAAGTAGACTAGTCCTTTAGACCAAAATACACTTACAAGCATTTACAAAAATACACTTACATAAAAGGGCAGTTGGAGCATCACGAAACCGGGGTCCACCTCGGTTAACGAATACCCGAAATCGTGCAATTATGTAAGTATAATTTTGTAAGTTCTTGTGGAAGTGTATTTTTGGGTCTGAAATAGACTAACCTACGTGAAATTTTCCTTAAGGGAGTAAATCGTCGGTGATGGCACTTGAGCAGACTTCAGGAGTGAAGTTTACGAAACTCGGGGTCCACTGTATATGTATAGCAGAATTTAGCTACAAAAAACAATTACGCAAGTTTAATGAAGGTTAAGTGAAGTTTCTGTTGTAAAAATATAAACTCAAAAATCTAAATCTTTATATCATTATCAATAAAAAAATTAGCTATCAATCTGTAAAAAAATATTTTTTAAAAGTTAAATTTTTAAGGGAGTTAACCTTATTCAGTAAGTTCAGCTTATTTAGTACATTTACATTATATATGTGTGTGTGTTGTGCCAAATAGGTAAAACTTGCAATTTTGGCTTAAATAGCAATGCTCTTTTTGCCGAATAAGGCAAGAAAAAATTTGTGTATGCAATAATTTCACAAAAATCATTCTGAACCTAACAAAAAATATATATATTTTATTGTGTTTGTTTATTATTAAATTACTGTAAACTTATCTAAAATGTATTTAGTTGGATTAGGCTAAATTAAATTATGCTTGTTATAATAAGGTTAGGTAAGTTTTCTAAAGTTCTTTTCGTACAAAATTATTAATTTTTACATTAACATAACATAAATGATGGTAGGATTGCTGGTGTCTTTTTTCTGTCTCATAAACATGCAAGATTTCAGGTACACCTTGCTACTTCTACTTACACTTAGATCACACTACACATTCATGTACAAGCATATATATACACACCCCTCTGGGTTTTCTTCTAATTTCTTACTAGTTCTTGTTCCTATTTCCTCTTATCTCCATGGGGAAGTGGAATAGAATTCTTCCTCCGTAAGCCATGCGTGTCGTAAGAGGCGACTAAAATGCCGGGACCAAGGGGCTAGTAACCCCTTCTCCTGTATATATTACTAAATGTAAAAGGAGAAACTTTCGTTTTTCCTTTTGGGCCACCCTGCCTCAGTGGGAAACGGTCGACGTGTTGAAAGAAAGAAAGAATAAATGAAAAAAAATATATCTTTAAACATATAAGAGAAAATTTTAGAAATGACTTAATTTTAAACAAGTTCTTGCTAATTGACCAATTTTACCTATCCAGCATGACATTATATATACATGTACATACATATATCTCTGGACTTGAGTCCTGGAGATGGGAAGTACAGTGTCTGCATTCTGAAGGAGGGGTGTTAATGTTGCAGTTTTATAACTAGTGTAAGCATGCCTCTGGCAAGACAGTGATGAAGTGAATGATGATGAAAGTTTTTCTTTTTCGGGCCACCCTGAATTGGTGGGAATCGGCCGGTGTGTTGCTAAACAAAAAATACATACATGCATGCATACATACATACAGGTACAATACCAGTTTTCCGGTACCTTTGGTTCCTAGGCTTTACCGCTATTTTGCTAAAAAACAAGAGGTCATATGATAATTTTTCAATAATATACCTCTGACTCACCATTTTTCAATGGAAACTTAAATTAAAACTTAGCATAAATGAAACATGCTTATTCATTACTGTACTTAAAAACTGTTGCAGTACTACTACTTCCAGTGATAAACTTTAGAATTTTACTGGAACTATAGGGCTAATCACAAGGGTGTTAGCAAAATATGCTAATAATTGCTTAAAATCAATGAATAACCACCATTAATTGCATTATAAACAATGTAAGTGAGCACATTTCAAACGACACCATCTATGGCTGCCCAGTAAACTGGGCAAAAAAAGTAGTCTTGTAATATTGTTCGAACTAAAAGAGGTGCCAGAACATATGTTGTCTGTAAATCAGTATTGTTCCTGTATGTGTGTGTGTATATGTATGTGTGTGTGTATATGTATGTGTGTGTGTATATGTATGTGTGAGTGTATATGTATGTATGTATATATATACAGTGGTACCTCGAGTTACGATGTTCCCCAAAATCGCCCTTTTATGTAAGTTTATTTTTTTAAATGCTTTTGTAAGTATATTTTTGGGGGTGTAAAAGGACTAGTCTATTTTACATTATTCCTTATGGGGATAAATTCGTTTGGTAATGGCACTTGAACAGCATTCTCGAACGAAAAAATATCGTAACTCGAGGTACCAATGTATATATACAGTGGTCCCCGAGTAACGAAAAAACTTCATCCCAGAAGCCTGCTCAAGTGCCATTACCGAACGAATTTACTCCCTTAACCCTTAAACTGTCCAAACGTAGATATACGTTTGTACGCGTACTGCCCCGAACGTAGATCAACGTTTATTTTTCATTCCTTCAAATTTAGGTGCAATTGGCCTGAGTCGCCTAGACATGAGAGAATGGGTCTGCGCCCTCAGTGTGCGCAGTATAAAAAATCTGGGACCACTTAGTACCTTGTGGGAGCACTAGTTCAATTGAGTGCCAGCTGGAGCAAATAATGTGGCAAACACCATGGATTCACTGATGTCATGTCGCATTAACACTCCCCTTATAAGAGGAAAGTAAAAATAGGTTCGATAAATACATGAGTGGCTGTGGGTGGGTGTGAGTTGGACCTGACTAGCTTGTGGTCTGATGCTGTGCTCCTTCCTTCAGAGGATGTGACCTGACTAGGTGGGTCATTGGTCTAAGCTGGGGGTGACATGGACTTGCCTTGCATGGCCAGTAGGCCTTCAGCAGTGTTCCTTCTTTTTTACGTTCTTATATATTCGGCAGGCTGGCTTTGGCTGTCTCTGGCTGTCTCTGTGTCTATATCTGTCTATATCTCTGTCTATATCTGTCTATATCTGTCTATATCTCTGTCTATATCTGTCTATATCTATCTGTCCTATATCTCTGTATCTGTCTATATCTGTCTATCTATATATATCTGTAATATCTCTCTCACATGTACACATAAGTACAGTTATTATACATAGTGTAAATTATTTAGGATAACCTAAAAAATCCAGGCAAAGTCCTATACAATACTTGTATATATAAGACATAATACACATGACTGGCAAGTAATACGCATTGTCACATTGTCACTTCTGCATCGCGTATAATACCTGTTGGCTTACGAGCCGCACTCAGACTGAGACAAGCAGACGGAAAGACACACACACACACAGGCAGACGGAAAGATACACACAGGCAGACGGAAAGACAGATAAGCAGAGCTAGACAGACAGACAGATAGACAGTGGAAACAAGGAGAGGGTTCCCTGCTCCCATTCATCAATGTCATTGGGCTGTCAGTGTTATCTGACACTTGTCATAACACCATTCTTCAAGGAGTTTCATATACTCCAGGCACACACAGGCAGACAGAAAGACAGATAAGCAGAGCTAGACAGAGACACAGACAGATAGACAGATGGACAGATAGATAGACAGATACAGTGAAAACAAAGCGAGGTTCCTGCGCACATTCATTCATCAATGTCATTGGGCTGTCAGTGTTATCTGACACTTGTCATAACACCATTAGTCAAGGAGTTTCATATTATACTCCAGGCACACATAGGCAGGCAAACAAAGACAGATAAGCCGAGCTAGACAGATAGATAGAAACATAGATAGACAGATAGATAGACAGATAGACAGATAGATAGACAGATAGACAGATAGAGAAACAGATAGACAGATAGATAGACAAACAGATAGATAGACAGATAGACAGACAGATAGATAGACAGATAGATAGATAGACAGATAGATAGATAGACAGATAGACAGATAGATAGATAGACAGATAGATAGATAGACAGATACAGACAGTGAAAACAAAGCAAAAGGGTTCCTGGCACACATTCATTCATCAATGTCACTGTCTTATCAGTAGTTATCTGACAATTGTCATAACACCATTCTTCAAGGAGTTTCATATATACTCCAGGATGTCTAAAACATTGCTGGGACCTATAAATACTTTGTATATATTTATAGACAATAGTAAATGACCAAGGCAGGTGAAATTGTTCACCTGTTGGTGTCATTGTGACTATTTGAGTACTATTTCAGTACCTAATATTAGTGTTAGAACAAAGATTGGCTATGAAATCACAAGAACTATTATAAATTGTAATTACCAGAACATAAAAATTGTATAAAATAAAATAAAAACTAGAAAAAAGTATATCGGCATTACTTCTGCAAGCGGCAGGACTTGTTGTTGCCGTCAGGTGAGCATCCAGCACCAACTTGTAGGGCTTATATCTCGGTAAATACTGGCCCTAAAATTTTTTTTTGCCTATCCTGTTTAAAAAAATGCGCTCTTCATTTTTAAAAAAAAACGATTTTTTTTTCAAAATATTCGGAGCAGTGCGCGAGTGAACGTAGATCTACGTGTGGACAGTTTAAGGGTTAAGGAATAATGTCACGTAGGTTAGTCTATTTCAGACCCAAAATACACTTCCACAAGCTTACAATATTATACTTCATAATTGTACGATTTCCGAGGTGTTCGTTACTCGGGGACCACTGTATATATATACAGTGGTACCCGACACATGGTCCCCAAACACACCCTTTTATGTAAGTTGATTTTTTAAATGCTTTTGTAAGTGTAATTTTGGGGGTCTAAAAGGACTAGTCTATTTTACATCATTTCTTATGGAGATAAATTCGTTTGGTAATGGCACTTGAACAGCATTCTGGAATGAAAAATATCGTAAGTCGGTACCACTGTATATATATTTTATATATATATATATATATATATATATATATACAGTGGTACCTCGGTTAACAATAGTTTTCATTACAGAATGCTGTTCAAGTGCCATTACAAACAATTTATCCCCATTAGAATAATGTAAAATAGACTAGTCCTTTAGACCCCAAAATACACTTACAAAAGCATTTAAAAAATAAACTTACATAAAAGGGTGAATTTGGGGACCATCGTTAACCGAGGTACCACTGTATAGTATATATACGTATATGCAAAAAGATCACAGTAAACAGGTGATATCAAAATATGCAAGAAAACCACTATGAAAAATAGAGGAATTCAAGCGCTTTTGACTACTCACATTATCAAGGAACTATAAAGGAAACATGACAAGAGGTGTAGTCTTACCCCTTTATAATCCTTCTTGTCATGTTTCCTTTTATAGTTCCTTGATAATGTGAGTAGTCACGAAAGCGCTTGGAATTCTTCTATTTTTTCATAGTGGTTTTCTTGCATATATATACAGTGGACCCCCGGTGTTCGTCCTGCTCAAAACACGCCCTTTTATGTAAGTGTATTTTTTTAAATGCTTTTATAAGTGTAGTTTTGGGAATCTAAAAGGACTAGTCTATTTTACATTATTTCTTAAGGGAATAAATTCGGTTGGTAATGGCACTTGAACAGCATTCTGTTACGAAAAATGGACGCACACCGGGGGTCCACTGTATATGTATATATACAGTGGACCCCCGAGTTTCGTAAACCCCGGAAATCGTACATTTATGTAAGTATAATATTGTAAGTGCTTGTGGAAAAGTATTTTGGGGGTCTAAATAGACTAATCTACTGACATCTTTCCTTATGGGATAAATTCGTTGGTAATGGCACTTGAGCAGACTAGGGTAAGTTTCTGAAACTCGTCACTGTACATATGTATATATGTATAGTATATACAATAGTATTGCACTATATATATATATATATATATATATATATGTGCAAAACAATTGCAGACAGGTAATCTTAACAATGTAAGACAAGCCATGGGGGATGGGGGGGTGTAAATCTTTAGCTCAAGTACTTTCACACTTAGTGCATCATCAGGAGCTGTGCAATGTTGCAAAGGCAACAACAGGAGAAGTAGGGTAAGTTTTCAGAGAGTGGTAGTGTGGAGGCACTGGCCAGTCAGTCTCTGTCTGAGAGAGGCAAGCGGGATGCCAACCACACACCGGTCCCCACCACATATGGGGTCGGGTGGAGTAGGCCTCACAGTTTGCAGATAGCATGAGGACAAATACTAGAAGATAGTTAATAGCTAGCCCTAATCTTCTAACTGCTGGGAACAGGTCATGTGACATAAAAAGTTACATTACAATAGTGGATCATTACATACCTTCATTTACAACCTTCTAATGAAATAAGAGGCAAAAATCCCTCATTTGTCAACCAGTGTCTCAGAACCTTCCAGAATATTCAGGAAATACTCGTGTCAGTTAATATACCTGTGTGAATTCTCCTAGTCAGGCTTTCGTTCTTATAATAACTAGGCTATTCTTAATTTTAATGCCATTCCTATCATTATTATCAACTACTGTATCATCTGCTAATATTATTATTATCATTATAATATTACCAACAACCTGATTCATTAAGCCACTAATCTAGTTGCAATAACCATGTTGCAACTGCCTATGTGTACCTTGTACCACTGTACCTAGATGGGTTAGGACCTCAATAGGTCTCTCTACATTTCTTAGAAATTTGGTACAAGGTACACAAAGTACACATAGGTGGTTGCAACATGGTGATTGCAACTAGTTTAATGGTTTAATGAATCAGGTTGGTATTATAATGATGATAATAATAATGATATTAGTGGATGATAGTTGATAATAATGATAGGAACGGCATTAAAATTAAGAATAGCCTAGTTATTATGAGAAAGCATGAATAGGAGAATTCACACATGTATATTAACTAACACAGAGTATTTCCTGAATATTCTGGAAGGTTCTATGACACCAGTTGACAAATGATGGCTTTTTGCCTCTTATTTCATTAGTTAGAAGGTTGTAAATGAAGGTATGTAATGATCCACTATTGTAATGTAACTGTTTACGTCACATGACCTGTTCCCAGCGGTTAGAAGCTTAGGGCTGGCTATTAACTATATTCTAGTATTTTTCCTCATGCTATCTGCAAACTGTGAGGCCTACTCCACCCGACCCCATATGGGGTGGGGTGTGGGGATGACCGGTGTGTGGTTGGCATCCCGCTTGCCTCTCTCAGACAGAGACTGGCCGGTGCCTCCACACTACCACTTGAAAACTTACCCTACTTCTCTGTTGTTGCCTTCACAACATTACACAGCTCCTGATGATGCACTGAGAAGTGTGAAAGTACTTGAGCTATAGATTTCCACCCCCTGTGGCTTGTCTTGCATATATGTGTGTGTGTGTGTGTACTCACCTGTCTTGCATATGTACTCACTTGTTTTGTATATGTACTCACCTAGTTGTGGTTGCAGGGGTCGAGTCATAGCTCCTGGCCTCGCCTCTTCACTGGCCGCTACTGGGTCACGCTCCCTGCTCCATGAGCTTTATCATACCTCTCCTTAAAGCTATGTATGGAACCTGCCTCCACTACATCGCTTCCCAAGCTATTCCACTTCCCGACCACTCTATGACTAAAGAAATACTTCCTAACATCCCTGTGATTCATTTGAGTCTTCAACTTCCAACTGTGTCACCTTGTTGTTGTGTCCCATCTCTGGAACATTCTGTCTCTGTCTACCTTGTCTATGTGGTTTGTTCCTGTGTTTTTTGTGTGTGTGTGTGTGTGTGAGTGTACTATCTTCATATGTACACTGTGTATATGTACTCACAGTTCGGGTTGCATCCACTATAGCTGGTCCTCTTATGCGTGACGTCACGCTCCCTGCTCCAGAGCTCATACGCATTCAACAGCTCTTTATGGCGAACCGCCTCACTAGCCAGAGCCTAACTGACCACGTTGCTAAAAAATACTTCCTACTCACCGTGGATTTTTTGATCTTAACCATCCACTGTGAGTGTCTGTGTCACCTAACATTCTGTCTCAAGACTACCTTGCATGGTGTGTGTGTATGTGTATGTGAGAGAAACAGAGACAGACAGAGAGTGTGTGTGTGTGTAAGAGAGAAAGAGTGGTGTGTGTGAATGTGTGTGTGTTTTGCACAATAGGGCCCAAACTTAATATGTAAATACAGTGGTACCCCTGTTTACGATATTTTTTCGTTCCAGAATGCTGTTCAAGTGCCATTACCAAACGAATTTATCCCCATAAGGAATAATGTAAAATAGACTAGTCCTTTTAGACCCCCAAAAATACACTTACAAAAGCATTTAAAAAATAAACTTCATAAAAGGGCGAGTTTGGAGACCATCGTAAACCGGGGTACCACTGTATAAATATATACGTACAGTGGACCCCCGGATTACGTACTGCTCCAAACTCAAACAATTATGTAAGTGTATTTTTGTAAGTGCTTTTGTAAGTGTATTTTTGGGTGTCTAAAAGGACTAATCTAATTTACATTATTCCTTATGGGAACAAATTCGTTCGGTAACGGCACTTGAACAGCATTCTGGAACGAAATAATGACGTAATCCAGGGGTCCACTGTATATATATAATTATACGTATATATATATACAGCTAGCCCTCCACTTTCGCAAGTTCCACTTTCGCGAGGTTTGAATATTCGCGAATGCCCAGCCGCCCAATCATATTTACCAAACAAATGCAGGAAAAAAGTATGGAAAAACGCTTCCCGTCGCGTTCCTACTACCCTCCCTCTTACCCCTTCAACCGGCAGCCCACCAGTCCGCCAGAGTGTGTGTGTGATTTTGTTGGATTTGGTCCTCAGGATGAGGTTAACAAAGCTGTGAGGAAGATTGTGGAGTTAGGAAGGCTAGTTGGTGGTAAAGGGTTCAAGGACATGCAGGAGGGTAAGGTGAGAGAACAGTTGAAGAACATGCACTGGGCCTAAATGATGAAGAATTGTTGGAGATTGTGCAGGCAGAGAGTGAGGATGAAGAAGAGGAGAGTGTTGCTGAGGCCAATCAACCTCAAGCCCTCACCCTTGAAAAACTAGGGCAAGTGATGAGAATGACAGCACAGCTCAAACAATTTTTTTACAACATAGCCCCATCGATGTTGAGGGCTTTGAAGGTGATAAGCGACGTATCTACAAAACTCTGTTTGTAGATATGAAGAGGAAATGGTCTCAGCTGCCCATCACAATGTTCTTCACAAGGAAGCCTGCCACTACACATATTGCTACCCCTACCGCCTCACCTGAACCTCAACCCGTGGCAGAATCTGACTCCATTGCTAACTCTAGCGATGTTGGCAGTGACACTGGCAGTGAAGAGTTAAAATCCACACACACTAGACTCATCATGCCATGCAGTTACACTGCATATAATCACCTCCATTCAACTGTCATCAGTAACTGCATGGCTATCATTACCATCATCGTCATTGTCATCATCATCACAAGTCGTCAGAGTTCATCTGCCTAACCTTACGAGTGGTGAGTGTTTTGTTTGTTCATTATTTGCTATTAAACCATAACATGTATATACAATATTTTACTATGTTTTCATGTGTTTTATGATTGTTCATGGTTCAATAGGTTAAGGAAGCAGTATTGTTAGGCTAAGTAAATGCTATTATTATATTTCCCTACAATATATTTGCGCATCAAAACATTCGCGAATGCTACAGTAAAGTATTATTATATTTCTCTACATCATATTTGCGCACCAAACATTCACAAATTTTCAAGATTCGCGAGGTTCTTGATCCCCTAACCCTCGCGAATGCGGAGGGCCTCTTGTATACATATTTATTTATTTATTTCAACACATCGACTGTCTCCCACTGAGGTGGGCGACCTAGAAACACTTTCATCATCATTCACATATAATCACTGTCTTTGCAGATGTGTGCAGATACAACACTTCAGATGTCACTCCAAACAGCAAATAGCCGAAACCCCTCCGTTAAAGTGCAGGTGTTGTACTTCCCACCTTCAGGACTCGAGTCCGGCTAACCATTTTCCCAAATTCCTTCACAAAATATTACCCTGCTTACACTTCAACAGCTCGTCAAGTCCCAAAAACCATTTGTTTCCACTCCTGTCTAACATGCTCACACATGCCTGCTGCATTTCCAAGCCCCTTTCACACAAAACCTCTTTTACCCTCTCCATCCATCCTTTCCTAGGATGACCCCTACTCCTTCCCTCCACTACAGATTTATAAACCCTCCAAGTCATCCTATTTTGATCCATCCTCTCCAAATGACCAAACCACCTCAACAATGCTTCAGCCCTTTGAATACTTTTATTAACTCCACACCTCCTAATTTCCACACTATGAATTCTCTGCATAATATCTACACCACACATTGCCCTTAGACATGACCTCTCCACTGCCTCCAGCCTCCTCCTCACGGCTTCACACCCATATAATTGTTGGTACCACTATACTCTCATACATTCCCTTCTTTGCCTCCATGAATAACGTTCTTTGCTCCACAGATACCTCAATGCACCACCTACCTTTTTTCCTTCATTAATTCCATGGTTTACTTCATCCTTCATAAACCCATCTGCTGACAAGTCTACTCCCAAAAATCTGAACACATTCACTTCTTCCATAATCTCTCCATCCAATGTGATATTCAGTTTTTCATTATCTAAATCATTTGATACCCCCATCACCTTACTCTTATCTATGTTCACTTTAAACTTTCTTTAGAATCTCCCTCCCAAACTCATCCACTAACCTTTGCAACCTCTCTTTAGAATCTCTCAAAAGTACAGTATCATCAGTAAAAAGTAACTGTCAATTCCCATTTTGTATTTGATTCCACATAATTTAATCCCATCCCTCCCCAACACCAACACCCTAGCATTTACTTTTTACAACCCCATCTAAAATATGTTAAACAACCATGGTGACATCACACATCCCTGTCTAAGGCCTACTTTTACTGGAAAGTAATCTCCCTCTCTCCTACACACCCTAACCTGAGCCTCACTATCCTTGTGAAAATTCTTTACAGTATTTAGCAACTTGCTAGCTATTCCATACACTTGCAACATCTGCCACATTACTACCCTATCCACCATATACATGGACCTCGTTACAATACCGAAATCGGCAATATGTAATATAATTTTTAAGTTCTTGAAGTGTATTTGTCTGAAATAGACTAACCTACTAAATTTTCCTTAAGGAGTAAATTGCCTAATGGCACTTAGCAGACTTCGGGAAGTTTTTACGAAACTCAGGGGTCCACTGTATGCTTTTTCTAAATCCATAAAAGCAACAAAAACTTCCTGCCTTTATCTAAATATTGTTTACTTATATGCTTCAATGTAAACACTTGGTCTACACATCCCCTAACCATAACCCTCCTTGTTCATCTCCTAACCTGCTCTCTGTCTTATCCCTAATTCTTTCAATAATAACCCTACCATACACTTTACCTGGTATACTCAGTAAGCTTGTTCCCCTATAATTGTTACACTCTCTTTTGTCCCCCTTCCCTTTACATAAAAGGAATTATGCATGTTCTCTGCCTGTTCCTAGGTATCTTCCCATCTTTCATATATTTATTGAGCAAAAGTACCACCCATTACAAAACTAACACACACAGGGGCCAGGAGCTATGACTCAACCCCTGCAACCACAAATAGGTGAGCACACATGCACACACACGCACGCACACACCTATGAGTGTGCTATGAGTCAAAGGGATGTTAGGAAGTATTTCTTCAGTCATAGAGTTGTCAGGAAGTGGAATAGCCTAGAAAGCGACATAGTGGAGGCAGGAACCATACATAGTTTTAAGACGAGGTTTGATAAAGCTCATGGAGCAGGGAGAGAGAGGACCTAGTAGCAATCAGTGAAGAGGCGGGGCCAGGAGCTATGCCTCGACCCCTGCAACCACAAATAGGTGAGTACAAATAGGTGAGTACACACACACAGAGGAGAAGCAAGAGACTACATAATAGGAACACTTCAGTCTGGAGGTCCCAAGGTGGTAATTGCAGTGATGTATAACCCACCATAGAACAGTAGTAGGCCAAGGCAAGAGTATGATGAGAGTAATAGAGCGATGGTTGACACACTAGTTGAGGTGGTCAGAAGGGCTCATGCGAGCAGGGCAAAGCTACTGATCATGGGTGACTTCAACCACAAGAAAATCAACTGGGAGAACCTGGAGCCACATGGGGGCCCAGAAACGTGGAGAGCTAAGATGATGGAGGTGGTACTGGAAAACCTCATGTACCAACACGTAAGGGACACTACCAGAGAGAGAGAGGAGAGGATGAACCAGCAAGACTGGACCTAGTATTCACCTTGAGTAGTGCAGACATTGAGGACATCACATATGAGAGACTTCTCGGGGCTAGTGATCATGTGGTTCCGAGCTTCGAATACATAGAGTTACAAGTGGAGAGGGAAGCAGGAAAGGCAGAACAAATGAAGACCAAACTACAAGAGAGGGGACTACACAGGCATGAATAATTTCCTACACAGGGTTCAGTGGGACACAGAACTGGCAGGGAAGTCAGTAAACGAGATGATGGGATATGTGACAACAATATGCAAAGAAGCTCAGGAGAGGTTTGTACCCAAGGGTAACAGAAATAACGAGAAAGACAGGATGAGCCCTTGGTTCACCCAAAGGTGTAGAGAGGCCAAAACCAAGTGTGCTAGAGAGTGGAAGAAGTATAGAAGGCAAAGGACCCAGGACAATAAGGAGAAAAGTCGTAGAGCCAGAAATGAATATGCACAGGTAAGAAGAGAGGCCCAATGACATAGCAGCGAAAGCCAAATTTGACCCGAAGCTGTTGTACAGCCACATCAGGAGGAAAACAACAGTCAAGGACCAGGTAATCAGGCTGAGGAAGGAAGGAGAGATCACAAGAAATGCCCGCGAAGTAATTGAGGAACTCAACACGAGTTTCAAAGAAGTGTTCACAGAGGAGACAGAAGGGACTCCAGAAAGACGGAGAGGTAGGGTATACCATCAAGTGCTGGACACAGTACATACAACAGAGGAAGAAGTGAAGAGGCTGCTAAGTGAGCTAGATACCTCAAAGGCGATGGGGCCGGATAACATCTCTCCATGGGTCCTGAGAGAGGGAGCAGAGGCGCTATGTGTACCCCGAACAACAATATTCAACACATCTATCGGAGCAGGGCGACTACCTGAGGTATGGAAGACAGCAAATGTAGTCCTAATTTTTAAAAAAGGAAACAGACACGAGGCATTAAACTACAGACCAGTGTAACTGACATGTATAGAATGCAAAGTCATGGAGAAGATTATCAGGAGAAGAGTGGTGGAACACCTAAAAAGGAATGAGCTTATCAATGACAGCCAGCACGGTTTCAGGGACGGGAAATCCTGTGTCACAAACCTACTGGAGTTCTATGATAGGGTGACAGCAGTAAGACAAGAGAGAGAGTGGTGGGTAGATTGCATTTTCTTGGACTGTAAGAAGGCATTTGACACAGGTCCACACAAGAGATTAGTGCAAAAGCTGGAGAACCAGGCAGGGATAACAAGGATTGCACTACAATGGATCAGGGAATACCTGTCAGGAAGACAACAACAAGTCATGGTACGTGGCGAGGTGTCAAAGTGGGCGCCTGTGACGAGTGGGGTTCCACAGGGGTCAGTCCTAGGACCGGTGCTGTTTCTGGTATGTATTTATGAATGACATGACGGAAGGAATAGACTCCGAAGTGTCCCTGTTTGCAGATGATGTGAAGCTGATGAGAAGAATCCAATTGGACGAGGACCAGGCAGAACTACAAAGAGATCTGGACAGGCTGTAGGCCTAGTTCAGCAACTGGCTCCTGGAGTTCAACCCCACCAAGTGCAAAGTCATGAAGATTGGGGAAGGGCAAAGAAGACCACAGACGGAGTACAGTCTAGGGGGCCAGAGACTACAAACCTAAAGCAAGGAAAAAGATCTTGGGGTGAGTATAACACCAGGCACACCTCCTGAGGTGCACATCAACCAAGTAACTGCTGCAGCATACAGGCACCTAGCAAACCTAAGAACAACATTCCGACATCTTAATAAGGAATCGTTCAGGACCCTGTACACTGTGTACGTTAGGCCCATATTGGAATATGTAATGCCAGTTTGGAACGCACACCTAGCCAAGCACAAAGAAACTAGAGAAAGTGCAAAGGTTTGCATCAAGACTAGTCCCAGAGCTAAGGGGTATGTCCTATGAGGAGAGGTTAAGGGAAATCGACCTGATGACATGATAACAACATATAAAATACTGAGAGGAATCGACAAGGTGGACAGAGACAGAATATTCCAGAGATGGGACACAGCAACAAGGGGTCCAGTTGGAATTTGAAGACTCAGATGAATCATAGGGATGTTAGAAAGTATTTCTTGTCACAGAGTAGTCAGGAAGTGGAATAGTTTGGGAAGTGATGTAGTGGAGGCAGGATCCATACATAGCTTTAAGAAGAGGTATGATAAAAGCTCATGGAGCAAGAAGAGTGACCCAGTGGTGCCCAGTGAAGAGGCAGGGCCAGGAGCTGTGACTTGACCCCTGCAACCACAACTAGGTGAGTACACACACTCACATTCGCTCATAATCACACTCATGCTCACTATATACAGTAGACCCCCGAATTTCGGTCATAATTAATTCCAGAAGGCTGTTCAAGTGCCATTACCGAACGAATTTGTTCCCTTAAGGAAAAATGTAAATTAGATTAGTCTTTTCAGACCCCCAAAAATACACATACAAAAGCACTTAAAATATTAAATTTACATAATTGTTCGATTTCGAGGTGACCGAAACTCGGGGTCCACTGTATATACAGTGGTACCGATTCGATATTTTTAATTCCAGAATGCTGTTCAATGCCATTACAACGAATTTATCTCCATAAGAAATGATGTAAAATAGACTAGTCCTTTTAGACCCCAAATTACACTTACAAAAGCATTTAAAAAGCAACTTACATAAAGGTGTGTTTGGGGACCATCGTAAGTCGGGTACCACTGTATATAATAATAATGATAATATATATATATATATATATATATATATACAGCCTCTCTTCCTAATCCGTACCGCATCGGTAAACGAATTCATCACTAAATGAGGAGCATACTATAATGGTAGTACAGTGGTACCTCGACTTACGATGGTCCCCAAACACACCCTTTTATGTAAGTTTATTTTTTTAAATGCTTTTGTAAGTGTACTTTTAGGGGTCAAAACAGACTAGTCTATTTTACATTATTTCTTAGGAGATAAATTCGTTTGGTAATGGCACTTGAACAGCATTCTGGAATGAAAAAATATCGTAAGTCGAGGTACCACTGTAGTAGGTTTATGTCAACCATCTTTGATATTGCTTTAATGTCACCCTTGCACCATTTATAAAATTTTTAGTATATTTTTAAATGTTTATTCAGTAGTGTACTGTATATTGTAATTAACAGAAGAGAGAAAATCAGCTCTAATATTCAGTAGGGCACCGCTTTATGACGTTCCACTAATACGGCAATTTCAAATTTTGACCAAAACTCTATATGGTTCCCCATCTTTCTAATATGGCATGTACCACCCAGTTTGTTTACATTCTCCGTGAGCACCGCGTCTCTCCATTATGTTTGGAAACTTTCCAAAATTTCAAGTGTTTTAAAGTTATTTCATATTTTATATAGTATACTCTGATAATTATACTTATGTGTACCAGTACCTAAGTAAACTTACACACTGTGCTGGCATGTAGGTACACATTAAAATCATTAAGAGTGTGTTATTAGTCTTGAAGATGCCATATTAATAATGATAATAATAACACACAATAATAATCACTGAGGTGCATTAAATGTTGTATAAAACGTTAATATAGAAATTTTGCTTAATCCATCTATGATATTTTTTCAAAATTATATAATAAACATGCTACATAACATATAAACATGATAAATATACCCACAGTAGAATAAATTAACATAAATATGAGATGTTTTTCTAGTCGGCTTGACAGAGTGAACTACAGTGGACCCTCGCTATTCGAACACTCCAAAACTCACCCTTTTATGTAAGTTTATTTTTTTAAGTGCTTTTATAAGTGTATTTTTGGGGGTCTGAAATGGACTCATCTAATTTACATTATTCCTATGGGAATAAATTCGTTTGTAACAGCACTTGAACAGCATTCTGGAATGAGGGTGAGTTTTGGAGTGTTCGAATAGCGAGGGTCCACTGTACATACAACTATACCCGTTCGGCTGGTTTGTTTACATAACTCTCCTCTGTCATCTCTCATGTACTCATTCTCTCTCTCTCTCGTTTATTCATTTAATCTTGTTTACTCACCTCTCACCCTACATTAAGACTACAAATATTTTAAGGTAAGTGATGAGTGTACTGTATATGCATTTCATTGCTTTAGGGCACTTTAAATGCCTAGTATATAATGTGTGGGTGGGGTGGCCACATGGAGTTACAATACCTCCCACACTATTTGATACCTACCTACCCTACTATTCACCTTGCACCCTATATTAAGACCATTAAGACTGCAAATATTTTAGTAAAATAAAGTAAAAGTAAAATTTTATTTCTTTGCAAGTATACATAGATATTGGTAGTTACAATCATAAAAATGAAATGCAAGGAGAGCCACTGGCATGCCATGGCATTAGGGGCAGCTTAATCTAATGACTTATAGACTATGTACATAATACTAGAGAAATTGATTTAGTTTATTCTAGTTATATATTTTATTTCAAATTACAATATGATGATATTATACTGTTATTATTATTATTATAATCAAATAGAAGCGCTAGATATTATACTGTTAAAATGACAATATGATGATATTAAATTGTAACAAGTGTTTAGGAGGAGGATTATATAAAATTGAGATTATCTTAAGGAAAATAACATTGAGCATTTTTTAAAGTAGTTTACAGTATGAGTATTTAGTTTAGGGTGAGTAGGTGATTTTTGAGAAGAGTCTTAAATTGATTTTCAGACAAGGTTAACATAATATTTACTGGTAATGAATTCCAGATTCTGGGGCCCTTTATGTGCATAGAATTTTTACATTGGTTGGTATGGACTAGGGGTATGTCAAAAAGTGATCTGTGTCTTGTGTTGTGGTCGAGGGATATTTTCAGGTAAGTAATGAGTGTAGTACACTATATGCATTTTATCACTCTAGGGCTCTTTAAATGTTGAAGTATATTACATGTGGGTGTGGTGGGGTGGCCTGGCTAGCTACCATACCTACCACACCTATCTTCTTACAATAAACACTACTCACTTCTCACCCTACATTAAGACTACAAATATTTTGAGGTACGTAATGAGTGTACTGTGTGTGTATTTTACTTTTTATTGTTTTTATTGTTTTTATGCCTTGTTCTATTGCTAACTTAATATGTTGTGTAAACTTATTATCTGACATTATAAGTGAAAACAAATGGTGTTCTGCTTTTCGGCGATGTCCGCTTTCCGGCAGTAGCCTGGAACCTAACCTGCCATATAAGTGGGGCCCTACTGTACATTTAGGTATCAGAATAGTTTATTGTGACATGATACAAAGATGTACAATGGGTTATAAGAATGGGGTGTACATGCCAAAAGCATTGTGGGCAAACTTAAAATTAACTTACAACTAAATGGTAAAAAATATAGTAAACAATTTACAATACAGTCGAGTATTTAACCCTTAAACTGTCCACACGTAGATATACATTCACTCGCGTAGCTGACCGAATATTTTGAAAAAAATTTTTTTTTTTTTAACCCTTTGACTGTCGGAGGCCCCTCTCTGAAACTGTCATTCTATGTCAGGAAATATTCGAAAAAAAAAATTATTTTTTCTTATCCAAATGTTAAGATTATTTTTCTGATTGTTTAAATCCCCCCCCAAAAAAAAAAAAAATTTTGCGATCAGTATTTAACGAGATATAGAGGCATAAAGTTGGCAAAAAATGAGCCGCGTATGGCAACAGCGGCGAATGCCGCTCACCCGGTAAACTTTAGTTTACTTCCTTTCGTAGGTTTCTTGTTTTTTTCACTATTTTACTTTTTTACATAACTTATGTGGCCTGTGAGACCAAAGTAAGGTGCATTGTATATATATACACTCGTTGTATGCAACACAATAATCGCACAAACATTAGTATCACTATATTATTTACAAAACTTGTTTACACCAACCAACAATAAAAAAAATTTATTATTACTATTGTTCTATAATATTACATATATAATGACTAGACACTTTCCATCAATTGCAATTACACTTCAAGCTCCACGTATGTGTGTGTGTGTGTGTACAGTGGGCCCTTGGTTTAAAGATACCGGAATCGCAATATGTAAGTAATTTTAGTCTGAGTATTGGGTCTGAATCTAACTACGGAAATTTTCCCTAAGGGAGAATCTCTAATGCACTGGCACTCAGGAGTGAAGTTTACGAAACTCGGGTCCACTGTATGTGTACTCACCTAATTGTGGTTGCAGGGGTCGAGACTCAGCTCCTGGCCCCACCTCTTCGCTGTCCGCTACTGGGTCTCTGCTCTCCCTGCTCCATGAGCTCTATCATACCTTGTCTTAAAACTATGTATGGTTCCTGCCTCCACTATATCTTTCTCTAGACTATTCCACTTCCTGACTACTCTGTGGCTGAAGAAATTTTCCTAACATCCCTTTGACTCATTTGAGTCTTCAGCTTCCAGTTGTGTCCCCTTGTTTCTGTGTTCCCTCTCTGGAACATCCTGTCACTGTCTACCTTGTCGATTCCCCGCAGTATTTTGTATGTCGTTATCATGTCTCCTCTGACCCTTCTTTCCTCCAGTGTTATTAGTCCTATTTCCCTCAACCTTTCTTCATAGGACAGACCCCTGAGTTGTGGAACTAACCTTGTCGCAAACCTTTGCACTTTCTCTAGTTTCTTTACGTGCTTGACCAGGTGTGGGTTCCAGACTGGTGCTGCATATTCTAGTATGGGCCTGATGTACACAGTAAACAGTGTCTTGAACGATTCCTTGTTAAGGTAACGGAACGCTAATGTTAGGTTTGCCAGTTGCCCATATGCTGCCGCAGTTATCTGGTTGATGTGTGCCTCCGGAGACATTCTTGGCGTTATACTCACCCCAAGGTCTTTCTCCTTTGCCGAGGTTTGTAGCCTTTGTCCGCCTAGCCTGTACTCTGTCAGCTGTCTTCTTTGCCCTTCTCCGATCTTCATGACTTTGCATTTGGTGGGATTGAATTCGAGAAGCCAGTTGCTAGACCAGATGTCAAGCTTGTCCAGGTGTGTGTGTGTGTGTGTGTGTTGTGTTTTGTGTTTTTGTGGTGGAAACGATCTGAAATTTCTGCTGAGTCCAAAGGGTATCAGGTAGCAGCTGTCAAAATGACATATTATACCAGTACTCACCACCCCACACTGCCTGTCAACCTGTCAACACAAAAGGGGACCCATGTCTTCTTCTTTACAACCTCCTTCCTTTCCTTCATACCTACCTTCCTAGCTTCCTTTTTTCCTTCATTCCTTCCTTTCTTTCTGCCTTCCTTTCTTACATATTTCCTTCCTTCCTTCCTCTCATCTCTTCCTTCCTTCCTTCCTTTATTTCTACTGTCCTTTCTTACTTTTGTTCCTTCCTTCCTCTCATCTCTTCCTTCCTTCCTTTCTCTCTCTCTTTCTTACTTCCTTCCTTCTTCCTTTCCTCCTTCCTTACTTCTTTCCTTCCTTCCTCTCATCTCTTCTTTCCTTCCTTCCTCTCATCTCTTCTTTCCTTCCTTCCTTCCTCTCATCTCTTCTTTCCTTCCTTCCTTCCTCTCATCTCTTCTTTCCTTCATTCCTTCCTCACATCTCTTCCTTCCTTCCTTACTTACTTACTTTCTTTCTTCCTTCCTTCCTTCTGGTATCCTGGGCATTGCTTTCGGTCACAAACTCCTTCCATCTGTGTTAGAACTATCATTGAGTTAGAGAAATGTCCCAGATGTGCCAAGGAGTCAAATAATTCTTACCGCTAGGCATGCTGAACAAGGACTACTGAAATGGTGTTCCCACAATGCACCAGTGGCTGCCCGATTTTTTTTATACTGCGCGCACTGACCACACACACCCATTCTCTCACATGTGGGCCTACCAGCTTTCTCCTGCTTGATTTGAGGCCGCTAGAATTTAGGCGTATAAATACGTCCGAAACATTGGCTCGTAAGACGTATATATACGACCGAAACAGTCAAAGGGTTAAATGAAGAGCACATTTTTATAAACAGGATAGGCTAAAAAAATTTTTTTTGGGCCAGTACTTACCGAGATATAAGCCCGCCAATTTGGTACTGGATGCTCACTTGACGGCAACATCAAGTCCTGCCGCTTGCAGAAGTAATGCCGATATACTTTTTTTTCTAGTTTTTATTTTAATTTATATAATTTTTATGTTCTGATAATTACAATTTACAATAGTTCTTGTGATTTCATAGCCAATCTTTGTTCTAACACTAATATTATGTACTGAAATAGTACTCAAATAGTCACAATCACACCAACAGGTGAACAGTTTCACCTTCTTTGGTCATTTACTATTGTCTATAAATATATACGAAGTATTTATAGGTCCCAGCAATGTTTAAGACATCCTGGAGTATATATGAAACTCCTTGAAGAATGGTGTGTTGACAAGTGTCAGATAACTCTTGACAGCCCAGTGACATTTGATAAATGTCAGCAGTGCTGGAGGGAACCCTCCCTTTTTCAATATCTGTCTGTCTGTCTGTATCTGTCTGTATCTGTCTGTCTATCTGTCTGTATCTGTCTGTCTGTCTATCTATCTGTCTGTTTGTCTAGCTCTGCTTATGTCTGTCTAACTCTGCTTATCTGTCTGCCTGTGTATGTCTTTCCGTCTGCTTGTCTCAGTCTCAGAGTGCGTCTCGTAAGCCAACAGGTATTATACACGATGCAGAAGTGACGATGCGTATTACTTGCCAGGGGTTTCCATGCTTATTATGTATTATATCTACAAGCATTGTATAGCACTTTGCCTGGAATTTTTGGGTTATCCTAGGTAATTTACACTATGTATAATAACTGTACTTATGTGTACATGTGAGAGAGAGACAGATATATAGGACATATAGATATAGATAGATACAGTGGTACCTCGAGTTACGATATTTTTTCGTTCGAGAATGCTGTTCAAGTGCCATTACCAAACGAATTTATCCCCATAAGGAATAATGTAAAATAGACTAGTCCTTTTACACCCCCAAAAATATACTTACAAAAGCATTTAAAAAAATAAACTTGCATAAAAGGACGATTTTGGGGACCATCGTAACTCGAGGTACCACTGTATATAGACAGACAAAGATATAGACAGACAAAGATATAGACAGACAAAGATATAGACAGACAAAGATATGGACAGATAGAGATATAGACAGATAGAGAGACAGCCATAGGCAGCCAAAGCCAGCCAGACTGTCGAATACATAAGAAAGAAGGAACACTGCAGCAGGCCTACTGGCCCATGCAAGGCAGGTCCATGTCACCCCCAACTTAGACCAATGACCCACCTAGTCAGGTCACATCCTCTGAAGGAAGGAGCATGGCATCAGACCTAGTAGCACAAGCTAGTCAGGTCCAACTCACACCCACTCATGTATTTATCTAACCTATTTTTACTTTCCTCTTATAAGGGGAGTGTTAATGCGACATAACATCATTGAATCCCTGGTGTTTGCCACACTATTTGCTCTAGCTGGCACTCAATCAAACTGGTGCTCCCACAAGGTACTAAGTGGTCCCAGATTTTTTTAATACTACACACACTGAGGGCGCAGACACATTCTCATGTCTAGGCGACTCAGGCCTATCGCGCTAAATTTGAACGAATGTAAAATAAAACGTAGATGTACGTTCGGTCAGCTACGCGCGTGAACGTATATCTACGTGTGGACAGTTTAAGGGTTAAGCTATGAAATTTGAACATAATTTGAACATAACAATTTTGAAACATAATAGTTTTACAATTTTGAAGCATTACAGTTTTATAATATATCAACACAAGACACAGATCACTTTTTGATATACACCGTGTCCATATCAACCTCTGTAAAAATTCTATGCACATAAAGGGCCCCAGAATCTGGAATTCATTACCAGTAAATACTAAAATAACCTTGTCTGAAAATCATTTTAAGACTCTTCTCAAAAACCACCTACTCACCCTAAACTAAATACAGTGGACCCTCGGTTAACGAATACCCCGGAAATCGTGCAATTATGTAAGTATAATTTTGTAAGTTCTTGTGGAAGTGTATTTTTGGGGGTCTGAAATAGACTAACCTACGTGAAATTTTTCCTTAAGGGAGTAAATTCGTTCGGTAATGGCACTTGAGCAGACTTCAGGAGTGAAGTTTTTACGAAACTCGGGGGTCCACTGTACTCATACTGTAAATTACTTTCAAAAATGCTCAATGTTATTTTCTTATAAGATAATTTCAATTTTTACTAATATGTTACCATCCTACTAAACACCTGTTACAATGTAATATCATCATATTGTAATTTGAACAATGTAATATCATCATACTGTATTGTAATTTGAACAATGTAATATCATCATATTGTAATTTGAACAATCTAATATTTAAATAAAACAAACTCAATCAATTTCTCTAATATTATGTACATAGTCTATAAGCCATTAGATTAAGCTGCCCTTAATGCCATGGCATGTTAGTGGCTCTCCTTTCACTTCAGTTTATGATTGTAATTACAAAATCTATGTAAACTTGCAATGAAATAAAAATTCTATTCTATTCTATTCTAGTAATGCAATTTATTAACCCTTTGGTGGTCCACAGGCCCTCTCTGAAACTCGTTCTCAGGGTCCCAAATTTTTCGGAAAAAAAAAAATCTTATGAAATGATAGAGAATCTTTTTCCAATCACAACGACACCAAAATTATGAAATTTGATCGAAAACTAACGGAATTACGCTTTCCGAAGTTAGCGGTATCGATGACATTTACGCATCGGCGATTTCGCCCACTTTGAGCCCTATTTTCGGCAAATTCCAATGTTTCAATCTACTAAACTTATAGCTATTTTGCTAGAATTCCATTTGTTCTATCAATTGAGTACAAGAAACAGCCAATTTACCGATTTCAACTACCCAATAAGGTGGTCAGAAATTCGCAATTTGGCCAATTTCACACAAATTTCAAAAGATGCCAATTTCAAAATAGGGTCCAGAATAAATGAGACAGACATTCCTGGTACTCAAATAACATTTTATCTGTTCATTAGTCATGTCTCCAGGCCCCTTTTACTTTCCATTTTGAATTTTTATTCTCACAAAAAATAAAAGATTTACTGTTATGTATACAACTGCATCATTGTAAAAATGGTATAAATAATATCAGCGCACTTGTGTAAGAATATTAGACTACCCAGTTGATGTGTATTGGACGCATGGCGTGATTTGTTTACTCTTGAACATAGGCAAAAATCGAACATTTTCGCTATTTCGCGCTCAGTTTCATTTTGTACTTGTCATCGTGAAACCAGTCAAAATTATCTCTATTTCTGTAATATATCATCCATTCTATCAAATGAGACTAAGAAAACGAGAATACAAGCATAAATACCATACGAAAATAGACTGCAAAGTCGCCATTTTAAACCAAAAACACGGTCAGAGTTTTTTTCCTCATTATGCACTGTGTGGTGCAGGATTTTTTTTTTTTTTTTTTATACTGCGCACACTGACCGCACAGACCCATTCTGTCACATCTAGGCCTACCAGCCTGTTTCTGCTTGATTTGAGAGCTCTAGAATTTAGGTACTAGTACGACCAAAACCCTGGCGTGTAAGCCGTACTAGTACAGCCGAAACCCCGAAA
>WNWK01020966.1:0-34866 GCA_009830355.1 Cherax destructor | reverse complement strand
ATTAGAGAATGGGTCTGTGCACTCATTGTGTGCAGTATTACAACATGTGGGAATGACAAACAAAATGCACTCTTCATTTTAAAGAAAAAGAACAATTTATTTTTTTCTCAAAATATTCGGTCAGCTACGCATGTGAACGTATATCTACGTTTGGATAGTTTAAGGGTTAAGAGGGACGTTAAAAAGGGGATAAGAAAAGCTAAATGGGATTATGAAATTAAAGTTGCTAGGGATTCAAAAACTAACCCAAAAAGTTTTTTCCAGGTTTATAAAACAAAAGTTAGAGATAAGATAGGTAACCTTAAAAATAACTCTGGGCATCTTACTGACAAGGAGAATGATATGTGCTCTATTTTTGCAAGGGTTCTTAAGGAATGCAAAATGGAACTCTGTGAACCAATATCTAACATTTTTAATTTATCTCTTCAAACAGGTGTAGTGTCTGATATGTGGAAGATGGCTAATGTAATTCCTATTTTTAAAGCAGGGGACAAGTCACTACCGTCAAATTTCCGCCCAATAAGCCTGACCTCAATTGTAGGCAAATTACTAGAGTCAATTATAGCTGATATTATAAAAAAACATCTTGATAAACATAATTTGATTAACGATACTCAGCATGGATTCACGAGGGGCCGTTCCTGCCTAACTAATTTATTAACTTTCTTCGGTAAAGCTTTTGAGGCTGTTGATCATGATAAAGAATTCAATATTGTTTATTTAGACTTTAGTAAGGCTTTTGATAGAGTACCGCACCAGAGACTGTTAAGGAAAGTGGCAGCTCATGGAATTGGGGGAAAAGTGCTGTCATGGATTGAGTCATGGCTCACCAATAGGAAGCAGAGAGTGTGCTTTAATGGGGTTAAATCCGAATGGGAATCTGTAACAAGTGGCGTTCCACAGGGATCAGTCTTGGGCCCGTTGTTGTTTATAATATGTATCAATGACCTTGATGAGGGAATTACTAGTGATATGAGCAAATTCGCCGACGACACAAAGATAGGTATGATAATTTATTCAAACGTAGATGTCAGGGAACTTCAGGATGATTTAGACAAACTCAATTCGTGGTCAGAAAAGTGGCAGATGCAGTTCAATGTAGATAAATGCAAGGTTATGAAGCTCGGGAGTGTCCAGAACTCAAGCACTTATAAGTTGAATGGCGTAGAACTTAGCTATACAGATTGCAACCTTAAACCCAGACAGCAATGCCTAAGTGTACGTAATAAGGCTAACAGATTACTGGTATTTATATCAAAAAGTGTAAGCAACAGAAGTTCAGAGGTTATATTACAGCTTTATACATCATTAGTATGGCCTCCCCTAGATTACGCAGCTCAGTTCTGGTCTCCATATTACAGAATGGATATTAATTGCTAGAAAACATTCAGCATAGAATGACTAAATACATAGCATTAGAAATCTTCCGTATGAAGAAAGATTGAAGACACTTAAATTACATTCATTTGTAAGACGAAGAATGAGGGAGACATGATCGAGGTATACAAGTGGAAAATGGGCATTAACAAAGGGGATATAAATAAGGTCTTGAGGATATCTCTCCAAGAGAGAACCCGCAATAATGGATTCAAGTTGGATAAGTTTAGATTTAGAAAGGATATAGGAAAGTATTGGTTTGGAAATAGGGTAGTTGATGAGTGGAATAGTCTGCCTAGTAGGGTTATTGAAGCTAGGACGACCTTGGGTAGTTTCAAATTTAGGTTGGATAAATTCATGAGTGAGAGGGGTTGGATTTGAGTGGGACTTGCACATGAAGTAAATAGAATTATCAAAGCTTATTTCTTGGGCAGCATTGAAAATTAGGTAGAGCAAATATTCTGTTAGTGGAATGGATTGTAAAGGATCTGCCTAGTATGGGCCAACGGGCCTTCTGCAGTGTTCCTCCTTTCTTATGTTCTTATGTTCTTAAGGTAAGAACATTGTTCTTGTTGGTGATAGTCAGATTAGGTACATGGATAGAGCCTCCTGCTTGAAAGATAGAAGTAGGAGACAGAGGGTTTGCTTTCCTGGGGCTGGGATGGAGGATATTGTTAGCCGTCTGGACGACATCATGAGAGGTAATGGGAGCAATCCTATTATCTGTCTCAGTTCTGGAGGCAACGATGTTGGCAGACGTAGGAGTGAGGACCTGACTAGCAGGTATAGGTCAGCAATAGACATAATTAGGAAGAAGGGTGGGAACCCTGTCATATGGTATTTTGCCAAGGAGAGGAGTTGAATGAATGGTTGTCCAGGGCAATTGGTGTCAATTGCTGGCTGGACAAATACTGTAAGGAAAATGCAGTAATATTCATTGACAACTGGGACCTCTTCTATGGCAGAAATGACATGTATGACAGGGATGGGGTTCACTTATCTAGGTCTGGGGTTGGGGCACTGGCAACTGCAGTGGAGGGAGCTGTTAGGGCTTTAAACTAGAAAGTTAGTGGTATGGGTTATGGGGAAAAACAGTGAAGTCCCAGTGTAGTAATATTATGAATTCTAGGAGAACTAGTAATAGGCAGAATAAGGTGGATATTGGAAAGTCAGTGGCACTAGGTGACAAGGACTGTAATAGGTATAGTGGTAAAACAGAAATGAGCAGGAAGGGTAAAGAGAAAGGGGTCTTTATAGTATATTACACTAATAGTCATAGTGCTAGAAATAAGATGGACGAGTTGAGATTAGTTGCTAGTGCGGGTAATATTGATGTTTTTGCAATAACTGAGATGTGGTTTAATATGAAAAATCGACATGCGTGCTGAATGTCACATCCAGGGTTTTAAATTGTTCCAAGTAGACAGAAGTATCGGGAAGGGGGGTGGGGTGGCACTCTATGTCCGTGATCATTTAAATTGTGGCATAAAAGCGGGCATAAAGTCTGAAATAATACATACAGAGTCTGTCTGGATAGAATTTTCAGAGGGGTGTGAAAAATTGATTTTAGGCGTGATATATCGTTGTCCAAACTTAGATAGGGAACAAGGGAGACTACTCTGGGAGGAAATTGTTAAGGCCACAAGGCACGATAACGTAGTAATTCTAGGGGACTTTATCTTTAGTCTGATTGATTGGAATTTCTTGACAGGGAATTTTGAATCCAACGACTTTTTAGTAGTAGTTCAGGATTGTTTTTTTGAAGCAGTTTGTGACAGAACCTACAAGGGGAAATAACCTACTTGACTTGGTTCTGGCAAACAAGGAATCCTTTGTTAATAAATTTAGAAATTTCAGAGGAACTTGGCAAAAGCGACCACAAGTCAATTAATTACCTTCAGCATTGAATGGATGTATGGTAGTAGGGATAATTCAGTAACTGTCCCAGACTTTCGCTTAGCAGATTATAATGGGCTTAGAGAACACTTAACAACTGTGGACTGGGGTAACGAAGAGAGCTATCAATATGACAGCTTTCTGTACACTATACAGGCTGCCCAAAGAACATTTATCCCTATAGAGAAATAAGATCAAGTAGAAATGACCCAAAATGGATGAATAATAGGCTCAAATATCTTTTAGGGCAGAAGAAAGGAATTTATAGGCACATAAATAGAGGTGAGGGTCATCTTATAAATCAGTATACTGACATCAAGAGGGACGTTAAAAAGGGTATAAGAAAAGCTAAACGGGACTATAAAATTAAAAGTTGCTAGGGATTCAAAAACTAACCCAAAAAGTTTTTTCCAGGTTTAGAGAACAAAAGTTAGGGATAAGATAGGTCCCCTTAAAAATAACTCTGGGCATCTTACTGACAAGGAGAATAATATGTGCTCTATTTTTAATAATTATTTTCTCTCGGTTTTCACACAGGAAGACACTAATTATATCCTATTAATTAATTTTTATGGTGTCCCTGAAGAAGATATATTATGTAATATCACAGTCACTAGTGAAATGGTTATGAAACAACTAGACCGACTGAAACAAAATAAATCGCCGGGTCCTGATGAGCTTTTTGCAAGGTTTCTTAAGGAATGCAAAATGGAACTCTGTGAACCAATATCTAACATTTTTAATTTATCTCTTCAAACAGGTGTAGTGTCTGATATGTGGAAGATGGCCAATGTAATTCCTATTTTTAAAGAAGGGGACAAGTCACTACCATCAAATTACCGCCCAATAAGCCTGACCTCAATTGTAGGCAAATTACTAGAGTCAATTATAGCTGATATTATTAGAAGCCATCTAGATAACCATAATTTGATTAATGATACTCAGCATGGATTCACGAGGGGCTGTTCCTGCCTATCTAATTTATTAACCTTCTTTAGTAAAGCTTTTGAGGCTGTTGATCATGATAAAGAATTCGATATTGTCTATTTAGATTTTAGTAAGGCTTTTGATAGAGTACCGCACCAGAGACTGTTAAAGAAAGTGGCAGCTCATAGCATTTGGGAAAAGTGCTGTCATGGATCGAGTCATGGCTCACCAATAGGAAGCAGAGTGTGTGCATAAATGGGGTTAAATCCGAGTGGGGATCTGTGACAAGTGGTGTTCCACAGGGATCAGTCTTAGGCCCGTTGTTGTTTATAATATATATCAATGTCCTTGATGAGGGAATTACCAGTGATATGAGCAAATTCGCGATGACACGAAGATAGGTAGGGTAATCGATTCAAACGTAGATGTCAGGGAACTTCAGGAGGATTTAGATAAACTCAATTCCTGGTCAGAAAAGTGGCAGATGCAGTTCAATGTAGATAAATGCAAGGTTCTGAAGCTCGGGAGTGTCCATAACCAAGCACTTATAAGTTAAATAACGTAGAACTTAGCCATACAGATTGCGAAATGGACTTGGGGGTTATGGTAAGCAGCAACCTTAAACCAAGACAGCAATGCCTAAGCGTACGTAATAAGGCAAACAGATTACTGGGATTTACATCAAGAAGTGTAATCAACAGAAGTCCAGAGGTTATATTACATCGTTAGTAAGGCCTCACCTAGATTACGCAGCTCAGTTCTGGTCTCCATATTATAGAATGGATATTAATTCGTTAGAAAACATTCAGCGTAGAATGACTAAATTAATACATAGCATTAGAAATCTTCCGTATGAAGAAAGATTGAAGACCCTAAAATTACATTCATTTGTAAGACGAAGAATGAGGGGAGACATGATAGAGGTATACAAGTGGAAAATGGGTATTAACAAAGGGGATATAAATAAGGTCTTGAGGATATCTCTCCAAGAGAGAACCCGTAATAATGGATTCAATTTAGATAAGTTTAGATTTAGAAAGGATATAGGAAAGTATTGGTTTTGAGTTGGATTTAAGTGGGAATTGCACATGAGTAAATAGAATTATCAAAGCTTATTTCTTGGGTAGCATTGAATATTTGCAAATACTATTCTGTTAGTGGGATGGAATGTGAAGGACATGCCTAGTATGGGCTAACAGGCCTGCTGCAGTGTTCCTCCTTTCTTATGTTAAGTGAGGAGAGACTGTACTACGGCACTGACCCTGGCTTCAAAGCCGTAGAACTACAGCGCAGACCCTCAAGGGGATAATAATGACACCAAAGTGCAGAAGTAGTGATGGTGACTGTTCTTCAAAGCCTGAGAGAAGTTGTAAAGTGTTCCCATTAGTGAAAAGTGCTAATTTAATTTATCAATTAAACTTTATCATAGGTATGTAAACAAAAAATTACTTAAATACGTATATGATTCACCCCTATCCGTGGTTTCGAGTATCCGCGGTAGGTCTTGGAACGTATCCCCTGTGGATACGGGGGTCCTGCTGTATAGTATACAGTGGCCCCTCGGTTTTCGTTGAAAATTCTTTCCAGAATGCTGTTCGAGTGCCGTTTCCGAACGAATTTGTTCCCATAAGGACAAATGTAAATTAGATTAGTCATTTCAGACCCACAAAAATACACTTACAAAAGCACTTGAAAATACACTTACATAAATGTTTGAGTTTGGAGGTGAACAAACCGAGGGTCCACTGTACTTTCCATGCAGGAATATGACTCATTTGTTTTGATGTTTAAACAATTATTTACATAGATTATAAATGTTGTCTGTGTTCATATTATAAGTCTGGGCACTCCAATGTTTTATAAATTATCTCCAGTAACATTTTTTAAGTACACTCTACAGATGTGGATTATTTTTTCTAAATGAACATTCTTAACTTCTTTGGAATGAAAGGAAATCAGATTAGTCTGATGAAGGGATGGGTAGCTCCAATTCCTTTGATTAAGAGCCCTTCACTGGCATCAAGGCACCCCTCTCCCTTGAAAGAATATGTTTACAAATAATTTCTCTTACCTTTCTCTTTTTGTTCTCTGTTCCTTTTCATCATTATATCTCTCTGTCTCCAGGTGATTACAGAGTTCATTATATATTGCTTTCTTTTTTATTGACGCTGCTTTGTTATTCTCAATGCAGTAGTCCCAACCACCAAATATTAAATTGCAGTACTAGAATACAAAAAAATATATATATTAACATTTTATATTACAGATCATATTAAAAGACAAAATGATTAAAAAATAAAAAGGCAAAATGCATATAACTACTGTAAACCCTCCTCCCTCCCTCTCCTCCTTTACCAAATTTTCATACACAACCTGGAAATTCATAAATAAGGAAATGGTAAATTATACTAAAAATACAATGAAGAGTATAAAATTATGCCAAAACTATAACCTTCTTATGATCTGTCCTGGGGCACATTTGATGCAGCATCTGTGAGTGTCTCACCCTCTTTACCTACTCTCTCAACCCACATCAAATCATATGAATACACAGCAAATATCTCAATCATTTTAATATACAGTGGAACACCGAGTTTCAGCCACCCCGAGCATCGGCTGCGTTGAGTTTCGGTCGCTTTTTTCGGCCTAATTTCGTCCCGACTTTCAGTTGTTGCCCTGAGTTTCGGCTGGGATACCAGACCTGTCCGCCTGCCCGCGCTTGCATGCCTCCCCACGCAGGCGTTGTGAGCCAGCCTAGCTTTGTTTATCTTTGAGTGAATATTACCCTGCACGCTCATCCAAACATTTCAAAATAAATTCATTGTGTTTAGTGCTTGTTTATTGATTGTGACTGTGAAATAAGCCACCATGGGCCCAAAGAAACTTTATAGTGGCAGCCCTTTGGTAAAGAAAGTGACAAACACGATAGAATTGAAGAAAGAAATTGTAGCAAAGTACCAAAGTGGAGGAGGAAGAGAGAGAGGGGAGAATGTGCCTTCTTCAGTGATTCAGTGATTCAGTGATTCTACGATATGTACGATACTAAAGCAGCACGAGTCAATAAAGGCTATAGCACCAGCCAGCGATAAAGTGTAGCAAGGGAAAGCGATTATCGAAGGAAAATTACAGCACGAAACTAACTCCTCCATTGCTGGAGTTATATGGGCGACTGACAACAGCGCTGATTTCATACTATGGAAGAAGTGAATGTGTTCAGATATTTGAAGTACAGTGGTCCCTCGACTATCATAATTAATCCATTCCAGGAGATATTACTTAACACGAAATATACGTAATTCGAAACCTTATTTCCCATAAGAAATAATGTAAATACAATTAATCCGTTCCACCCAAAAATATTCACATATATGTACTAAATAATAAAAAACAATACTATATGTATATATATATACATTTACTTACCTTTATTGAAGAGTTGCAGGCATCTGGAAGATAGGGAGTATGACAGGGGCAGGGAGTTAGTGGTTGGAAGGGGAATCCCCCTCCAAAAGAACTTCAGGTAACAAGTCCTTATCTGGGGTTACTTCCCTTCTTGGTCTTTTAATGCCACTAGGACCAGCTTGAGAGTCACTAGAATTCTTCTTAGAAAAATAACTGTCCAGAGTCCTCTGTTTCTGGCGATCTAATACTTTCTGAAGTACAACATGGCTCTGTCACTGAAGTGGTTGCACAAAAGGCTCATTTCAGCTTGCTCAGGGTGGTGTCTTTCAACAAATGTCTGCAACTCATTCCACTTTGTACACATCTCCTTAAGCACTGAAGAAGGCACCTACTTCTCTCTCTCTCCCTCCTCCTGTGAAGCAATAACCTCAGTTGTGGTCTGTTGCTGTTCCAGATGAAGCTCTTGCAGCTCTTCAGTTGTTAGCTCTACTCTGTGCTCCTCCACCAACTCTTCCACATCCTCACCACTCACCTCCAACCCCAGGCTGTTCCCCAATGCCACAATATCTTCCACAACAGGCACAGGGTCGTCAGGGTCAGGGTCAGCCTCAAATCCTTCAAAATCCCTCTTTTCAACACAATCCGGCCACAGTGGTCTCCAAGCAGAGTTCAAAGTCCTGGAAGTCACTCCCTCCCAAGCCTTACCTATAAGGCCTAGGCAATGACGATATTGAAGTGTTCTTTCCAGAACTCTCTTAGGATCAATTCAGAGTCATTGGTCACATTAAAGCACTTCTGAAACACTGCTTTGGTGTACGGTTTCTTGAAGTTTGCAATGACCTGCTGGTCCATGGGCTGGATGAGAGGAGTGGTGTTAGAGGCAAGAACTTCACTCTGATGAAATTTAAGTTGTCAGGCAACAACTCTTGCAAGTTGTGCATTGTCCAGTACCAGGAGGCACTTGAGTCCCAATTTCTTTTCCAGGAGGTATTTCTTCACACTAGGGCCAAACACTCCAGTCAACCATTCCTTAAAAATCTCCGTAGTGACCCATGCCTTGGTGTTAGCCTTCCAATGCACACACAATTTATTCTTGTCAACACTGTGTTTCTTGAAGGGTCTGGGATTTTCTGAGTGATACACCAGTAAAGGCTTCACTTTAAAATCCCCACTGACATTGGCACACATCATAAAGTTAGCCTGTCTTTCATAGGCTTGTGTCCTGGCTGGAAATACTATCACCCGCTCTGTTTTTCATGGATCCCACCAACAACTTCTCAACCTCATCCACTGTTTTCGATCTATTTTTCGTTAACATATCAACCCCTTTTGCAACATTAGCATCCTTGATCTCATTTCTCTTTGCCAGGATAGAGCTGATAGTAGATGGGGTTTTGTTGTACATCCTGGCAAGATCACTCAGACGTACGCCACTCATATTTTTCTACAATCTCTTTCTTCAGTTTGATGGTGTTCCTCTCTCTTTACCACAGGGGTGCCACTAGGAAGCTTCTTTGGACCCATGGTGACTTATTTCACAGTGACAATCACTAAACCACCAAAAAAACCACCAAATGTATTGTGAATGTTTGAAAGAGCACGCTAGGTAATGTTCTCTCAATGGTAAACAACGCTCACTGGCGGCGCCCTGCGTCCCGCGCAGGCGCAGAGCAGGCAGACAGGTCTAATACGTTACGAAACACGAGCCATTTTACAATTCTCGAAATCGAAAAGCTTACGAAACACGATGTTTACGAAATAAGAACCTTACGAAACTGTATTCCAGTCGACCAAATTCTTAGCTATTTCACTAGTATTACTTCTATTATATCAATTGAGCACAAGAAATCGCCCAGTCAATTGTTCCAACTACAAAATAAAGTGATTGGAAATTGGTAATTTGGACAATTTAACTCATAGTTCAAAATATTCCAATTTCAAAATAGGGTGCAGAATAAACAATGCAGGCATTCCTGGCACTAAACTAAAATTTCCTTTGTTCATTAGTTATGTTTTCAGTCTTTACAAATGAATTCCATTTTTATTTTTATTCACATAATGAATTTTTATTCAAACCAAAAATGGAAGATTTACTGTTATGCAATATTGTAATAATTGTACAAATAATATCACCACATTTGTAAACGTATATTAGACCCACCAGCTGGCGCGTATTAGATGTGTGAGGTCATTTGTTTCAAGCCTTTTCCCAGTACTAAAACCAATCAAAATCATCTCTATTCTATCAAATGAGACCAAGAAATCACAAATACAACTATAAAAAGTATACGAAAAAACACTGCAAAGTCGCTGTTTTAATCGAAAATTACGGTTTCATTTTTTTTTCTCATTATGCACTGTGTGCTGCAGGATTTGTTTTATGTGGTGCACACTTACCACATAGATGTATTCTCTCATATCTAGGCCCAAATTTACCGCTCAAAGCTTATCTGAGTGAGCTGAGCTCATGACGTAGAACTACGGTTTGGACCCAGAACTCAAAGCCGTAGAACTACGGCACAGACCCTGAAAGGGTTAAAGAGACACTTGAGCAACGAGAGGTAAATTTAATGTTGATACATTTCACCCTCCAGGGGCTTCGTCAACCAAGTAAATACATTTCACCCACCAGGGTTTTACTATCCAATGTTTGGAACACCAGGGGCTTTACTGCAAATGGTGTGTGAAACTTGACCACACTGTGCTGATAAAGAACCTTGTGGGTTACAAGTTTTCCACAATAAAATTACCTCACATTGCATAAGTCTCTTTTATACATTTGTAGATATTATATACCTTGTCTGTATCAAGTTCAAGTTTGTTAAAACCAGCACAGCTTTTCTTTTTTTTAGGATATGTCCTTTTATACCCATTGTATTAATCAAGTTCTAGTTTAGGTAAGAAAAAATTAAGCTTCAAAAGTCAACTCATATGTGACAATTTATGCTATATACAGTATTTAAGGCTTGTGTAGAAAAGACAACCACATACAAAAATGTATTTACAAAGTGAAGGAAAGACAGATTACAAATACTTATGTACCTGATAAAACTGTCCCTCTGATGACCTTAGACTCTCTCTCAGACCACGAGCAGCTTCTCGCACCATGAGCACCAGACTAAGGACTAGTGTCACCACCACCACTAACAGGTATGCTAAAGGTAAATTATATTTCCAGCCTCGAGCTTCATCTAGAGTTAGTATGCGTCTTTCATATGACCCATAAAAAGGTATGAAAGTTCCAGCACACCCCTTCCTTTTAACGCCATCTTGAACCATCCGGACGACACCAAGGCCATCAATATTTTGTGATTCCTTGAGAACTTCCATCCGGTATTCTTCAAAGCAGCAGTTGGTTTGGTTATCATACATCAAGATGTGCTATTATCATCATCCAGAAATGGATTGTTCTCCTTGGTGCAGTCATCCTACAAAAAAAAAAAATGTACAATATAAAAAAGCCCTAGTTAAATTTTTTTAACATGTCAGCTGTTTTCCACCAAGACAAGGTGACTCAAAAAGAAAGAAAAACCCAAAAGAAAGAAAAACCCAAAAAGAAAGAAAAAACTTTCATCATTCAACTCTTTTACCATCACTCATACATAATCACAGTCTCTGCAGAGGCACTCTGATACAACAGTTTAGATGTCCCTCTAAACTGTCAATATTCCAAATTCCTCCTTAACCCCTTAACTGTCCAAACATAGATCTATGTTGTTACGCTAGCGCTCCAAACGCAGATCAACTTTTTTTCTTGCCTCCAAATTTGGCATAATTGGCCTGAGATGCCTGGTCAGTATAGAATGGGTCTTAACACTCGGTGTGCACAGTATTAAAAAAATCTGGGACCACTTAGTACCTTGTGGGAGCACCATTTCAATTGAGCGCTAGCTAGAGCAAACAGCGTGGCAAACTCCAGGGATTCACCGATGCCATGTCATATTAACACTTCCCTTTTAAGAAGAAAGTGATGTTGACCACTAGTTTAGTGACTTTGAGATGGATGTTGCCACAACATCAACACAAGACACAGATCACTTTTTATATACCCGAGTTCATATCAACCTATGTAAAAATTCTATGCACATAAAGGGCCCCAGAATCTGGAATTCATTACCAGTAAATATTAAGATAACCTTGTCTGAAAATCAATTTAAGACTCAACTCAAAACCACCTACTCACCCAAAACTAAATATTCATACTATAAACTACTTTGAAAAATGCTCATTATTACTTTCCTATAAGATAATTTCAATTTTTAATAATATGTTACTATTATGTTACCCCCTACTCACCCAAAACTAAATACTCATACTATAAGTTAATGTCAAAAATGCACAATGTTATTTTCCTTAAGATAATCTCAATTTCATATTACCATTCAAGAATCTAAACACCTGTTACAATCTAATATCATCATATAATAATTTTAACAGTATAATATCATCATATTGTAATTTGAAAACAAATTTTAACTAGAATAAACTCAATAATTTTTTCTAATATTATGTACATATTCTTTAAGTTACTAGATTAAGCTGCCCCTAATGCCATGGCATGTCAGTGGTCTCCTTGCACTCAGTTTATAATGTATCTACCAATACCTATGTAATCTGCAATGAAATAAAATTTACTTTACTTTACTTTCAAGTGCCTGAGGAAATATAAAAACTTGATAATAACCTATGTGCAACATTTGTGCCACATCCTTTCAATTTTCATACCAATGGTAGTGTCATCCTGCCAGAATGTCCTATAACCTATGCCCTAAGTAAAGATAAATGATTCTGGAACATGTGAATACGTGTTTGGCAGGCTGGCAGGATGACTGGTTGGCTGATTGACTTTGGCTGTCACTATCTTTGTCTATCTCTCTGTCTCTATCTTACAGATATACATAAGTACAGTCATTATACATAGTGTAAATTTCCTAGGATAGCCCAGAAAATCCAGACAAAGTGCTATACAGTGGACCCCGCCTAACGAACACCCGGAAATCGTACAATTATGTAAGTACAGTGGTACCTCGAGTTACGTTTTTTCGTTCGAGAATGCTGTTCAAGTGCCATTACCAAACAAATTTATCCCCATAAGGAATAATGTAAAATAGACTAGTCCTTTACACCCCCAAAATATACCTACAAAAGCATTTAAAAAATAAACTTACATAAAAGGGCGATTTTGGGGACCATCGTAACTCGAGGTACCACTGTATAATATTGTAAGTGCTTGTGGAAGTGTATTTTTGGGGGTCTGAAATAGACTAACCTACGTGACATTATTTCTTAAGGAAGTAAATTGCTCGTAATGGCACTTGAGCAGGCTTCTGAATGAAGTTTGTTCGTTAGGCAGGGGTCCACTATACAGTGGACCCTCGGTTAACGAATACCCCGGAAATCGTGCAATTATGTAAGTATAATTTTGTAAGTTCTTGTGGAAGTGTATTTTTGGGGGTCTGAAATAGACTAACCTACGTGAAATTTTTCCTTAAGGGAGTAAATTGTTCGGTAATGGCACTTGAGCAGACTTCAGGAGTGAAGTTTTACGAAACTCGGGGTCCACTGTACAGTCATCCCTTGGTTTTCAATTGTCTCAGTTTTCACCGATTTTGGTTTTCAATCACTTTTTTCATGGAAAAATTGTCTCAGTTTTCACCGATTGTCTCAGTTTTCACTGATGGTACGGAACCTGTCCACCAGTGCCCCGCACATACAAAGCCCGCTAGACCGCCACCCACGCACATTGTCATGCAGTGTAGCATTGTTTATGCTTGAGTGAACATCATCCCAGGAGTTCATACAAAACATTTATTAACAATTCATTGTTTTTGGCCCTTGATTATTGTGTGTGACTACTAAATAAGCTACCATGGGCCCAAAGAAAGCTCCTAGTACCAGTCCTTTGGTAAAGAAAGTGAGAAACATGATGGAGTTTAAGAGTGTAGCAGGCATGCAAGGAGTGTAGCATGTATGCAGGGAGTGTAGCATGTATGCAGGGAGTGTAGCATGAATGCAGGGAGTGTAGCATGTATGCAGGGAGTGTAGCATGTATGCAGGGAGTGTAGCAGGTATGCAGGGAGTGTAGCAGGTATGCAGGGAGTGTAGCAGGCAGGGAGGTAGTGTAGCAGGCAGGGAGGGAGTGTAGCAGGCATGCAGGGAAGTGACCCGGATAAGGACTTGGTACCTAAATTCTTATGGAAGGATTCCCTTCCAAAAATAGGGTCTCTCTCCTCCCTCCTCCCTCTCTTCCATACAGCAACATCAGTCTTCAATAAAGGTAAGTGCCACATAGAGTTCATTCATTTGTGCATGTAAATCTATCTTTAAGGCCCCCAATTTTTTTTTTTTTCCCAAAATTCTGGGTTTCTGGAACGGATTAATTGAATTTCCATTATTTCTTATGGGGAAAATAGTTTTGGTTTTCACCGATTTTGGTTTTAGCTGATTCATCTGGAACGGATTAAAATTGAAAACCAAGGGATGACTGTACTGTGTTTGTAGATATAAGGCATAATAAGCATGACTGGCAAGTAATACACATTTTCATTTGTTCAGGAATCAAACGTGACGACTCTGCATCGTGTGTAATACCTGTTGGTTCATGAGCAGCTCTCTCTGAGACAGAAAGAGACACAGCAGACAGACAGACAGGAAGAGAGAGAGACACAGGCAGACAGAAAGACAGATAAGCAGAGAAAAACAGAGACACAGACAGACAGACAAAGACAGAGAGACATGTTTATGTGTAACAGTGACAACAAATAAAGCCAATGTTTACTGGAGCAGTGCATGAACATCAAGTGTCAATCAACTGCTGCACTGTCACCAGTGGAGTGACACTCATCTTACACCATGCTTCAAGGAGTTTCATATATACCCAGCAACTCTAAAACATTGCTGCGACGTATAAATACTTTGTATATATTTCTAAACAATAGTATGTGACCAAGGCAGGTGAAAATGTTCACCTGTCAGTGTGTTTGTGAGTACAGTGGACCCCGAGTTCGTAAAACTTCACTCCTGAAGTCTGCTCAAGTGCCATTACCGAACGAATTTACTCCCTTAAGGAAAAATTTCACGTAGGTTAGTCTATTTCAGACCCCCAAAAATACACTTCCACAAGAACTTACAAAATTATACTTACATAATTGCACGATTTCCGGGGTATTCGTTAACCGAGGGTCCACTGTATTTGATTACTATTTCAGTACCTAATATTAGTGTCAGAAGAAAGATTGGTTTAAAATCACAATAATTATTATAAATTGTAATTATCAGAACATAAAAAATAGGTTGGTAGACAGCAGCCGCCCAGGGAGGTACTGCTGTCCTGCCAAGTGAGCACAAAATGGAAGCCTGTAATTGTTTTACATGATGGTAGGATTGCTGGTGTCTTTTTTCTGTCTCATAAACATGCAAGATTTCAGGAACAACTTGCTACTTCTACTTGCACTTAGGTCACACTACACTTGGATGTACAAGCATATATATACACACCCCACTTGGTTTTCTTCTATATTCTTACTAGTTCTTGTTCTTGTTTATTTCCTCTCGTCTCCATGGGGAAATGGAACAGAATTCTTCCTCCGTAAGCCATGTGTGTCGTAAGAGGCAATTAAAATGCCGGGAGCAAGGGACTAGTAACCCCTTCTCCTGTATACATTACTAAAGTTAAAAAAGAGAAACTTTTGTTTTTCTTTTTGGGCCACCCTGCTTCGGTGGGATACGGCCAGTTTGTTGAAAGAAGAAGAAACACGCTGGATAACAGGTATATCTTGCTACTTCTACTTATACTTAGGTCACACTACACAGGCATGCACATGCATATACAGTGGACCCCTGCCTAACGAGCAAAATTCATTCCAGAAGCCATTACCAAATGAATTTACTCCCTTAAGAAATAATGTCAAGTATATTAGTCCATTTCAGACCCCCAAAAATACACTTACAAAAGCACTTACAATAATATACTTACATAATTGTACGATTTCCGGGGTGCTCGTTACTCGGGGGTCCATTGTAATACATATTGTAAGAAAAAGAGGATAAATAAGTACAGTGGTACCCTGTGTTACGATGCTATCATTTTACGTTATTTTCGATAACCGATATTTATAACGTAAAAAATTTGATTGTGATTTACGATGTTTGCTTCGTGTAACGACATTCGTACCGGACGTGTCCGCTTGGCGCCCAGCTGAGCGCGCACTCCAGGGAGCGTCAGTGTGCTATTGTTTACAAGTGAGAGCGACCACCCACCCACACCCACGCATTCATACCAGTATATTGTCATTATTCCACTGTTTTTAGTGCTTGCAACTGCTAAATAAGCCACCATGGGCCCCAAGAAAGCTCCTAATGCCAAACCTGTGGTAAAGAATGTGCAGGGAGTGAAGCATTCATGCAGGGAGTGTAGCATTTATGCAGGGAGTGTAGCAGGCATGCAGGGAGTGTAGCAAAGATGCAGAGAGTGTAGCAGGGATGCAGGGAGTGTAGCAGGCATGCAGGGAGTGTAGCAGGCATGCAGGGAGTGTAGCAGGCATGCAGGGAGTGTAGCAAAGATGCAGGGAGTGTAGCAGGGATGCAGGGAGTGTAGCAGGATGCAGGGAGTGTAGCAAGGATGCAGGGAGTGTAGCAGGGATGCAGGGAGTGTAGCAAGGATGCAGGGAGTGTAGCAGGCATGCAGGGAGTGTAGCAGGCATGCAGGGAGTGTAGCAGGCATGCAGGCAGTGTAGCAAAGATGCAGGGAGTGTAGCAGATATGCAGGGAGTGTAGCAGGGAAGCAGGGAGTGTAGCAGGCATGCAGAGTGAGCAGGCATGCAGGAGTGTAGCAGGCATGCAGGGAGTGTAGCAGGCATGCAGGGAGTGTAGCAAAGATGCAGGGAGTGTAGCAGGGATGCAGGGAGTGTAGTAGGGATGCAGGGAGTGTAGCAAGGATGCAGGGAGTGTAGCAGGGATGCAGGGAGTGTAGCAAGGATGCAGGGAGTGTAGCAAGGATGCAGGGAGTGTAGCAAGGATGCAGGGAGTGTAGCATTCATGCAGGGAGTGTAGCATTCATGCAGGGAGTGTAGCATTCAAAGAAAAGGCCAGTAACCCCAGAAAGAACTTGGTACCTGCAGTGTTAATGGAAGGATTCCCCTTCCAAACACTAGCATACTACTCCACCTTCTCCCCTCCCGTCCTCCACACATCAACAACTCTTCAATAAATGTAAGTGACATGTTATTGTACAATATTTACATGTGTATTTAGGTATTATTCATTAAATTCTGTATTATTTAATGTCAAAAAGTTCTAAAAAATATTTTATTTAACTACTTTTGGAAGTCTTGGATGGATTAAATTTATTTCCATTATTTCTTATGGGGAAAATTGATTCGTGTAACGATTGTTTCGCCTTAAAATATGCCCTCTCTGACGGATTATTATCGTAAGTCGGGGTACCACTGTATACAAGATATGATGTAGGGCGTAATGACAGTACAGTGATCCCTCGACTAACAAAATTAATTCGTTCCAGGAGCTAGTTCTTATCACGAAAAATTCGTAATTCGAAACCTTATTTCCCAAAGGAAATAATGTAAATACAATTAATCCGTTCCACCCAAAAAATATTCACAAAAAATACATTTTACTTATATTAATAATAATATAATAATATAATACAGTAGGGCCCCACTTATACGGCAGGTTAGGTTCCAGGCTAGTGCCTTAAAGCAGACATCGCCGAAAAGCAGAACGCCATTTTTTCCACTTCTAAATGCATATAAATGCCAGACAACAAGCTTACATTAACTTATATTAAGTTAGCAATAGCACTAGGCATTAAAAAACACAATAAAAAGTAAGATACACACAGAGTACACTTATTACTTACTTAAAATAGTCTGTGAACCAATTTATGAAAAGATCAGTAGTCATCCAAGCTTTTGAATTGGATTTATAATAAACAGGGAGGCTACCTTTTGCATAGTTCTTTAGAGCCCTAGGATTCTCTGAGTGACAAATTATCATAGGTTTTAACTTGCAATCCCCAGCAGCATTAGCTCCTAGCAAGAGTGTTAGTTGAAGACTCAGATGAGTCAAAGGGGTGTTAGGAAGCATTTCTTCACCCATAGAGTTGTCAGGAAGTGTAATAGTCTGGCAAGTGATGTAGTGGAGGCAGGAACCATACACAGCTTTAAGACGAGGTATGATAAAGATCATGGAGCAGGGAGAGAGAGGACCTAGTAGCGGTCAGTGAAGAGGCGGGGCCAGGAGCTAAGTCTCGACCCCTGCAACCACAATTAGGTGAGTACACTCTTGGGTTATCCTGGGTTCTCTACACATATGCTGCTATATGTAACTGTATTTGATGGCTATCTCAGTGATCAACATATACCTTGTTAGTAAGTTCATTCAGGTATACACAAATACAGTTACATAGATTATCATACATAGCAAATATGCGTAGACAATCCAGGATAACCCAAAAAAGTCAGTTCACTGAGTTTAATCATTTCTAACTTGGCACTTAAAGTAAGAGGCTTACGACTCCTCTTTTTATCACAACTAAGCTTAGACGCCATAGTCAATGAGAGCCAACTAGTAAACGAAAGAGTAAACGAGAGAGAGAACGAGATACGGAGTTCAGACAAGGTAAAAAAACAAACTGAACAGGTAGTGGGCGATCACTCGGTCAGGCGAAATGAATGCGATTAATACGTGTCCACTTTTAGTTCATTCCCATACGTTTGTAAGAGTTTGTGAGACTTTTACCTCAAAAATTTTTTTTTTATTATAATAATAATTACCTCACAATACAAATACTCTTACATTGTGTACAAGTTAGTACAAAATAAACAAACAGCAACACTCCCATTCTCATGCAACACACTATTTATAGAGTTAATGATAGTATTACCATTATTATCATAATAAAAAAGAAGTGCTAAACCCACAAGGATCGTGAATATAATATATATATATATATATATATATATATATATATATATATATATATATATATATATATATTATAGAGTGAAGGCATATGAAAAGAATATTTTTCTACAGTTATCCCTCAATGTTTGACTAGAGAAAACGTAATTCTTCCGACTTCTACAAAGTCGCTTGGTAAACAAATATCATATTTGTCAATTTTTATTCTGTGGGTGTATGTATCATGTTTATATGCTATTTAATAACCCTTTGGGGGTCGGTGCCGTACTAGTACGTTTTACAAGCAGGGTTGGTGCCGTACTAGTACGCGTAAATTCTAGCGGCTTCAAATCGAGGGGAGAAAGCTGGTAAGCCTACATATGATAGAATGGGTCTATGTGATAAGTGTGCGCAGTAGGAAAAATCATCCACCCACATTGCATTGTGGGAGTGGTAATTCAGTGCACCTTTGTCACCAAGCCAAGTGGTAAACCTCACTCCGCAGTGTGAGTGGTAGGGAAAGCAGTGGGGGAGTGGGGAAGACAGTGGGGTGGGTGGGGAATACAGTGGGTGAAGTGGGGAAGACAGTGGGGGAGTGGGGAAGGCAGTGGGGAGTGGGAAGGTAGGGAAGACAGTGGGGTGGGTGGGGATGACAGTGGGGGTGGGGAAGACAGTGGGGTGGGTGGGGAAGACAGTGGGGTGGGTGGGGAAGGCAGTGGGGAAGACAGTGGGGGTGGGGAAGACAGTGGGGGGAAGGCTGGCTGGCTGGCTGGCAGGCAGGCAGGCAGGCAGGCTGACCAGCTGGCTGGCTCTGTCACACAGGTACACATAAATACATAAGAGTAAATAACCAAGGATAAATACATAGTGTAAATTACAGAGGATAAATACATAGTGTAAATTACCTAGGATAATCCAAAAAAAATTCAGACAGACAGACAGACAGACAGACAGACAGACAAACAGACAGACAGATAAAACAGTGAAAACAAATAAAGGGAAGGAAGTGTATCCTCATTTGTCAAATGTCATAACTCTTGATAAGACGAGGCTAACCCCTGGCTGGCTGGCAGGGAGGCAGGCAGGGATAGTGGCAGGGAGGGAGGGAGGCAGGGGTTGAGGCAGGCAGGCGAAGGCAGTGTTCCTCATTTGTCAAATGTCATCACTCTTGAAAAGATGAGGCTAACCCCTGGCTGGCTGGCAGGGAGGCAGGCAGGAGGGTGGGAGGGAGGGAGGCAGGGATAGTGGCAGGGAGGGAGGGAGGCAGGGGTTGAGGCAGGCAGGCGAAGGCAGTGTTCCTCATTTGTCAAATGTCATCACTCTTGAAAAGATGAGGCTAACCCTGGCTGGCTGGCAGGGAGGCAGGCAGGGAGGGTGGGAGGGAGGGAGGCAGGGATAGTGGCAGGGAGGGAGGGAGGCAGGGGTTGAGGCAGGCAGGCGAAGGCAGTGTTCCTCATTTGTCAAATGTCATCACTCTTGAAAAGATGAGGCTAACCCCTATGTGGCTGGCAGGAGGCAGGCAAGGAGGGAGGGAGAGTGGCAGGGAGGGAGAGAGGCAGGGGTTGAGGCAGGAAGGCGAAGGCATCAAATGTCAACAGTAATTAGTTTAGCAGATAATAAACAAGATAAGAAGACTCACCCTCTTCAAATGTCAGATTTGTAATTGGATTACTGATAAGACTGACATTTACACCTTCCTTCAATAATAATAATAATAATAATAATAATAATAATTATTATTATTATTATTATTATTATTATTATTATTATTATTATTATATTCTCACGTGTATCCTAGGTAATTTACACTATGTATAATTGTATTTATGTGTTCCTGTGAGATAGACACACAGCCAGCCAGCCAGCCAGCCGGCTGACCATCCATGCAACCAGCTGTTCAGCCAGCCAGCCAACTGGTCAGTAAGCCAGCCAGCCAGCTGGCTAGCTGGTCAGCCAGCAAGCCAGCCAGCCGGCTGGCCATCCATCCACCAGACAGCTGTTCAGCCAGCCAGCTGGTCAGCTAGCCAGCCAGCCAGCTGGTCAGCTAGCCAGCCAGCCAGCTGGTCAGCTAGCCAGCCAGCCAGCCAACTGGTCAGCAAGCCAGCCGGCTAGCTGGTCAGCCAGCAAGCCAGCCAGTCGACTGGCCATCCATCCAGCCAGCTGTTCAGCCAGCTAGCCAGCCAGCCAGCTGGTCACCCAGCTGGTCAGCCAGCCAGCCAGCTAGCCAGCCAGCCAGCTGGTCAGCTAGCCAGCCAGCCAGCTGGTCAGCCAGCCAGCTGGTCAGCCAGTCAGCCAGCAGTTATTGTGTAGTATACAAGGAGTGTATATATACAAAATATGGTTTATATTGGTCTCACAGGACATAAAAGTTACTTGAAAAATAAAATATTAAAAATAAAAGAAAAAAGTCCAAAAAAAAAAAAACTATTACCGGCCAACCGAAGTCACGATGTTGCTGTCACGTTCAATTTTGGTCAACTTGAAACCTCCATATCTCCGTAAGTATTGATCGCAAAAATTTTTGTTTAGCTATTTAGATTCAGAAAAACGAAATCTATCATTTCATAAGAAAAATAATTTTTTTTTTTCCGAATATTTTTCGACCCCAGGAACACTTTCCCCAGAAGGCCTGTCGACCCCCAAAGGGTTAACGCATTTTTTAAATTATTGTGAAGAAAATATCATAGATGAATTAATGAAAATGTCTATATTAATGTAAAATAAGACATTTAATGTGCCCAAGAGTGATTATTATTAATATTACGTAATGTTTTCCTCCGCCCGGCAACACCATAGAATATAAACAGATGTTTATATGCTATGTAACGTGTTTCTTATATAATTTTGAAGAATATATCATAGATGGATTAATGAAAATGTCTATATTAACATAAAATAAGACATTTAATGTGTGCAACAGTGATTATTATTAATATTACGTAATGTTTTCCCTCCGCCCGGCAACCACACCTATATAGCATATAAACATAGCATATAAACAGCATGTTTATATGCTATGTAACGTGTTTCTCATATAATTTTGAAGAATATATCATAGATGGATTAATGAAAATGTCTATACTGACGTAAAATTGACATTTAATGTGCCCAAGAGTGATGATTACATAATAGAGATGTGCTCAGGGAAAATGTAAACAAACCGTGTGGCGCGCGCCGATCTGAAAGACGCTCACCGTATACAAAAGTTTTGGTTATAATTTGAACTCGCCGTATGAACGGAACGCCGAAAGACGAAACGCCAAAAGCGGGGCCCTACTGTATTTTTATTTTGATGCATGTTACAAGTGTACACTGTTATTGGTAGTTACAATTATAAAACTGTAATGCAAGGAGAGCCACTGGCATGCCATGGCATTAGGGGCAGTTTATTCTAAAGACTTATTCACTAAGTTTTTTTATTAACACATCGGCCGATTCCCACCAAGGCAGGGTGGCCCGAAAAGAAAACTTTCATCATCATTCACTCCATCACTGTCCCTTTCCAGAGGGGGGCTTTACACTACAGTTATAAAACTGCAACATTAACACCCTCCTTCAGAGTGCCGGCACTGTACTTCCCATCTCCAGAACTCAAGTCCGGCCTGCCGGTTTCCCTGAATCCCTTCATAAATGTTACTTTGCTCACACTCAAACAGCACGTCAAGTATTAAAACCATATGCCTCCATTCACTCCCATCAAATACGCTCACACATGCTTGCTGGAAGTCCAACCCCTCGCACACAAAACTTCCTTTACCCCCTCCCTCCAACCTTCCTAGGCCGAACCCCTACCCCGCCTTCCCTCCACTACAGATTTATACACTGAGTCACTCTGTATCGTTCCATTCTCTCACATGTCCAAACCACCTCAACAACCTCCTCAGCTCTCTGGACAATCGCTTTGGTAATCCTGCACCTCCTCCTAATTTCCAAACTCCGAATTCTCTGCATTATATTCACACCACACATTGACCTCAGACACGACATCTCCACTGCCTCCAGCCTTCTCCTCGTTGCAACATTCATCACCCATGCTTCACACCCATATAAGAGCGTTGGTATAACTATACTCTCATACATTCCCTCTTTACTTCCATGGACAAAGTTCTTTGTCTCCACAGACTCAAGTGCTCCACTCACCCTTTTCCTCATCAATTCTATGATTCACCTCATCCTTCATAGACCCATCTGCTGACATGTCCACTCCCAAATATCTGAATACATTCACCCTCCATACTCTCTCCCTCCAATCTGATATCCAATCTTCGCCACCTATTCTTTTTGTTATCCTCATCACCTTACTCTTCCTATATTCACTTTCAATTTTCTTCTTTACACACCCTACCAAATTCATCCACCAACCTCTGCAACTTCTCTTCAGAATCTCCCAAAAGCACAGTGTCATCAGCAAAAGCAACTGTGACAACTCCCACTTTGTATTTGCTTCTTATCTTTTAGCCCAACACCTCTTGCCAAGACCCTCGCATTCACTTCTCTTACAACCCCATCTATAAATATATTGAACAACCACGGTGACATCACACATCCTTGTCTAAGGCCCACTTTACTGGGAAATAGTCCCCTTCCTCCTACACATTCTAACCTGAGCCTCACTATCCTCATAAAAACTCTTCACTGCTTTCAGTAACCTTCCTCCTATTCCATACACCTGCAACATCTGCCACATTGCCCCCTATCTACCCTATCATACGCCTTTTCCAAATCCATAAATGCCACAAAAACATCTTTACCCTTATCCAAATACTGTTCACCTATATGTTTCACTGTAAACACTTGGTCTACACACCCCTACCTTTCCTAAAGACTCCTTGTTCATCTGCTATCCTGCTTTCTGTCTTACTCCTAATTCTTTCAATAATAACTCTACCATACACTTTACCAGGTACACTCAACAGACTTATTCCCCTAAAATTTTTTGCACTCTTTTTTGTCCCCTTTGCCTTTATACAAAGGAACAATACACGCCTCTGCCAATCCCTAGGTACCTTACCCTCTTCCATACATTTATTAAATAATAGCACCAACCACTCCAAAACTATATCCCCACCTGCTTTTAACATTTCTATCTTTATCCCATCAATCCCAGCTGCCTTACCCCTTTCATTATACCCACTGCCTCACGAACTTCCCCTACACCCACAACTGGCTCTTCCACACTCCTACAAGATGTTATTCCCCCTTGCCCTACACACAAAATCACAGTTTCCCCTGTCTTCATCAACATTTAACAACTCCTCAAAATATTCTCTCCATCTTCCCGATACTCTAACTCCTCCGTTTAATAACTCTCCTCTCTATTTTTAACTGTCAAATCCATTTTTTCCCTCTAGGCTTCTCAACTTATTAATCTCATTCCAAAACTTTTTCTTATTTTCAACAAAATTTGTTGATAACATCTCACTCACTCTTCATTTGCTCTCTTTTACATTGCTTCACCATTTTTTAACCTCTCTTTCTCTCCATATACTCTTCCCTCCTTGCATCACTTCTACTTTGAAAAAACCTCTCATAGCTAACTTTTTCTCCCTTACTACTCTCTTTACATCATCATTCCACCAATCGCTCCTCTTCTCTATCGCACCCACGCGCCTGTAACCACAAACTTCTGCTGAACACTCTAACACTACATTTTTAAATCTACCCCATACATCTTCGACCCCATTGCCTACACTCTCACTAGCCATCTATCCTCCAATAGTTGTTTATATCTTACAATAACTGTCTCCTCTTTTAGTTTATAAATCTTCACCTCTCTTACTTACTGATTCTATTTTCCTTGTATCCCATCTACCTTTACTCCCACTGTAGCTATAACTAAAAAGTGATCTGATATATCTGTGGCCCCTCTATAAACATGTACATCCTGAAGTCTCCCTCAACAGTCTTTTATCTACCAATACATAGTCCAACAAACTACTGTCATTACGCCTACATCATATCTTGTATACTTATTTATCCTCTTTTTCTTAAAATATGTATTACCTATAACTAAACCCCTTTTCTATACAAAGTTCAATCAAAGGGCTCCCATTATCATTTACACCTGGCACCCCAAACTTACCTACTACACCCTCTCTGCATGTTTCTCCCACTTTAGCATTTAGGTCCCCTACCACAATTACTCTCTCATTTGGTTCAAAAGTTCCTATACATTCGCTTAACATCTCGCAAAATCTCTCTCTCTCTCTCACTCCTCTCTTCTCCAGGTGCATACACGCTTATTATGACCCACTTTTCGCATCCGACCCTTATTTTAATCCACATAATTCTTGAATTTACACATTCATATTCCCTCTTTTCCTTCCATAACTGATCCTTCAACATTATTGCTACCCTTCCTTAGCTCCTAACCTCTCAGATACTCCTGACTTAATCCCATTTATTTCTCCCCACTGAAACTCGCCTACCCCCTTCAGCTTTGTTTCGCTTAGGGCCAGGACATCCAACTTTTTTTCATTCATAACATCGCAATCATCTCTTTTTTTATCATCCGCACTACATCCACGCACATTCAAACAACCCAGTTTTATAAAGTTTTTCTTCTTCTTTTTTAGTAAATTTGTACAGGAGAAGGGGTTACTAGCCCATTGCTCCCGGCATTTTAGGTCGCCTACAACGATTGCTTTGAGGAAAGATTCTTTTCCCCTTCCCCATGGAAAATAGAGAAAATAAAAGAACAAGAGCTATTAAGAAAAAGAAGAAAACCTAGATGTTGTATGTATATATATGCATGTGCATGCCAGTGTAGTGTGACCTAAAGTGTAAGTAGAAGTAGCTAGATATACCTGTTATCCAGCGTGTTTATGAGACAGAAAAAAGACACTAGCAATCCTACCATCATGTAAAACAGTTTCAGGTTTCTGTTTCACAGTCACCTGCAGGACGTAGTACCTCCCTGGGTGGTTGCTGTCACCAACCTACTACCTATCACATAAGTACTTAATGCTAAAGAAACTGATTGAGTTTAATCTAGTTCTGTATTATTTTAAAATTTTAATATGATTATACATATATTAAAAGACAATACAAGAGAAATTGGTTGAGTTTAATCTAGTTGTATATTTTATTTCAAGTTACAGTATGTTGATGCTATACTAGTATAATAACAATACTAGAAAAATTTATTGAGTTTCTTCTAGTTATATTTTTATTTCAAATTAAAAATGATGATACTATAAGATTTTAAATGGCATATGATGATATGAAATTGCAACAAGTGTTAAGGAGGATGAACATATCAAATTGAGATTATCTTAAGTAAAATAATATTGGGTTTGAAAGATTGTTACAGTATGAGTATTTAGTATGGGGTGAGTAGGTGATTTTTGAGAAGAGTCTTGAATTGATTTTCCGACAAGGTTAATTTAATATTTACTGGTAAAGAATTCCAGATTCTGGGGCCCTTTTATGTGCATAGAATTTTTACATTGGTTAATGGACTCGGGTGCCAAATAGTGATCTGTGTCGGGCATGGTCGTGGGGCCTATTAAAGTTGTTGAGGAGAATTTTGAGCGGAGGGTTGATATTAGATGTAGAGTTTTATGTATGTAGAGGGCAATGAATAGGTATGAATATTTTTTTATAGTTCTACATACAAAAACAAATTATTATAACTATAAATACTACTACTAATATTAAATAATAAAAAACAGATAATTAAATAAATTTACTTACCTTTATTGAAGAGAGTTGCAGGCATCTGGAAGATAGGGAGGACAACAGGGGGAGGGTGTGTGTTTGGAAGGGAATCCCCCAAAATGACTTCAGGTCAAGTCCTTATCTGGGGTTACTTCACTTCTTTTTTTTAATGCCACTAGGGACCAGCTTGAGAGTCACTGGATCCCTGCCTCGAGAAATAACTGCCCAGAGTCCTCTGTTTCTGGGGCCTGTTTAATATTTTCCTGAAGTGCAACATGGCTTGTCACTGAACTGGTTGCACAGATGGCTCATTTCAGCTTGCTCAGGGTGGTGTTTTCAACAAATGTCTGCAACTCATTCCACTTTGTACACATGTCCTTAAGCACTGAAGAAGGCACCTCCTTCACTCCCTCTTCCTCCTCCTGTGAAGCTGGTCTGTTGCTGTTCCAGATGAAGCTCTTGCAGCTCTTCAGTTGTTAGCTCTACCCTGTGCTCCTCCACCAACTCTTCCACATCCTCACCACTCACCTCAAACCCCAGGCTGTTCCCCAATGCCACTGTTTTCGATCTATTTTTCGTTAACATAACAACCCTTTTGCAACATTAGCTTCCTTGATCTCATTTCTCTTTGCCAAGATAGTGCCGATAGTAGATGCGTTTTCTTGTACATCCTGGCAAGCTCACTCAGACGACGCCACTCTCATATTTTTCTACAACCTTTCTTCAGTTTGATGGTGTTCCTCTCTCTTACCACAGGGGTTCCACTAGGATGCTTCTTTGACCCATGGTGACTTATTTCACAGTGACAATCACTGAACCAGCAATAAACACAACAAAAGTATTGTGAATGTTTGAAAGAGCGTGCTGGGTAATGTTCTCTCAAGTGTAAACAACGCTTGACTGGCATCCTGTCCACCCACCGCTTGCGCGGGCAGGGACAGGTCTGGACGGTCACAGAGAAAATATTTTGCTGAAAAAAGCTTTCGTTACACGATTTTTGTTATATGGAACTATTGTTAGTCGGGTTCCACTGTAGTTTGTTGGACTACGAGGTAGATAAAAGATTGTTGAGTAGACTTCAGGATGTATATGTTTATAGAGGAGCCACAGATATATCAGATAACTTTTTAGTTGTAGCTACAGTGAGAGTAAAAAAGTAGATGGGATACAAAGGAAAATAGAAGCAGCAAGCAAGAGAGAGGTGAAGGTTTATAAACTAAAAGAGGAGGCAGTTAGGGTAAGATATAAACAACTATTGGAGGATAGATGAGCTAGTGAGAGATAGGCAATGGGGTCAAAGATGTATGGGGTAGGTTTAAGAATGTAGTGTTAGAGTGTCTAGCAGAAGTTTTTACAGGAAAGTGGTGCGGAGGGAAGAAGAATGTAATGGTGTAATGATGTAAAGAGAGTAGTAAGGAGAATCGTAGAACTATAATTAAAATGTATTTTTGTGAATATTTTTGGGTGGAACGGATTAATTGTATTTACATTATTTCTTATGGGAAATAAGGTTTTGAATTACGAACTTTCGTGTTAAAACTAGCTCCTGGAATGGATTAAGTAGTCGAGGGACCACTGTATGTATATGCATGAGTAGTGTGACCTAAGTGTAAGTAGAAGTAGCAAGACATATGAAATCTTGCATGTTTATGAGACAAAAGATACCAGCAATCCTACCATCATGTAAAACAATTACAAGTTTCTGTTTTACACTCACCTGGCAGGACTGTAGTACCTCCTGGGTGGTTGCTGTCTACCAACCTACTATCTCCATTTCAATCGATCTTTCTTTCAACAAATCGGCCGTATCCCACCGAGGCAGGGTGCCAAAAGAATAAAAAGTTCTCTTTTAACTTTAGTAATGTACACAGGAGAAGGGGTTACTAACCCTTGCTCCCGCATTTTAGTCGACTCTTGCGACACGCATGGCTTATGGAGGAAGAATTCTGTTCCACTTCCCCATGGAGATAAGAGAAAATAAACAACAAGAACAAGAACTAGTAAGAAAATAGAAAACCCAGAGGGTGTGTATATACATGCTTGTATCCAAGTGTAGTGTGACCTAAGTAGAAGTAACAAGACATACCTTAAATCTTGCATGTTTATGAGACAGAAAAAGGACACCAGCAATCCTACCATCATGTAAAACAATTACAGGCTTCCGTTTTACACTCACTTGGCAGGACAGAAGTACCTCCCTAGGCGGTTACTGTCTACCAACCTACTATCTCCATTTCAATCTATCAATGAGGCCTAAATAAAACTGCCAAAATAGTAAAAACTAGATCATTTGTAACAGCTGGGGATGCATAAACTACTGGCCTATGACCTGGCATAAATATTCTAAAAATTTGACCACTGGTAATGTCAAGATAGCATGCCAAAATTGGCTGATGTTATTACAATGAGGTGGAGGAAATACCACTGCCATAACCAATCCTAACCCACTCTAACCTATCATAAGAATTTCCACTCTGAAAACTTACCCATACCACACAGATACACCCATAATGATTCTCACATTGAGCTCAACATTATTGTGTATGAACAACAATTTTCAAACTACAGTAGACTCACATGATTAGTGCAACTGTAACTTGTTTTCAAGTAACTCCCAATTTAAATTTTGTGACCAGGATCGTAAGTTAGTTTGATATCTTTATTATGCACCCCATACCCATCCTGTGGGTGGTAGTCAAAAGATTACAAGGTATATAATGGGTCCAGGGACTGGGCCCCAAAGTTTGATAGCTGAGCAAGTTACAAAGGTAATGAACTCACAAGTTACAAAGGTAATGAATCATGTAAGTAATGACTTCTCATACCAACAATAACCAAACCAACCAGGCTTACTGAGACGAGTGCAACCATAATCGACCATATATGGACCAATATCCTAGCCCCTTAAATCGGGGATAATAACAGACAGCACCACAGACCACTACCCCACCTTCCTCTTAATAAACATTAGTAAACCACCCCTAGAATACACCAAAGTTTCATTTAGACTCCATGACCAGGCATCAATAAATAACTTCACAGCAGAGCTAGAGACGGTTGACTGGGCATAGAATTCTCAAATGCCAAGGGTATCGATGATTGGACAGACAACTTTCTTAATAAATTACATAGACTATACAACAAACATTGTCCTATAAAAATGAAACAGATTACGAATAAACGGCTAAGCTGCCCATGGCAACTAACAGCTACTAAAATCCATTAACAAGAAACATCAATATGAGAAGCAATATAGACAGGGATTCATAATAAGGAGTTTATTAAACACTATTCATCAGTTCTCACCAAACTAATAAAAGCCAAACAATTGTACTACTCCAGCAGATTCACTGAAACAAGAGATATAAAAAAGACCTGGAAAACACTCTCACAGATTATGGGCACCACAAAACTGAAAAAAACTAGGGATATTGTCCTAACTAAACCAAACGAAACACCACTACAGCCTATTGATACAGTAAACAAGATTAATGACTTCTTCTCAACCATAGGATCAAATCTTGCCAGTAAAATCCCAGATACCAATGCCCGAGCAAGTGATTACCTAGATGGGAATTTCCCATCCTCCTTATATCTTGCACCTACTGAACCCACTGAAGTCACCATGATAATCAAGTCACTTAAAAATAAATCAGGCATCTGTCCAAGTTCCACCCTTAATATACAAATGAGCCGCTCATGTCCTTTCATATCCTATTTCATTACTTTTTAACAAATCATTAGAAACTAGCACTTTCCCAACACTACTCTAAAAAAACAAGGGTTACATAATACAACAAAGGTGGTGACCCCACAGACATAAACAACTATAGGCCTATAAAAATCTACCGTTGCTATCCAAAATCTTCAGAAACTTGTGCACAAAGATTATACTCGTTTATAACGACACAAAGCATACTCAACCCTGCCAATTTGGTTCAGGAAAATAAAAGCACTAACGATGCAAGTATCACAACACCTGAAACCAATTTTGCTGATACACAACTTATGTCATCTCCCACACAAACCTTGCCACGCTTAAACCATTGTTAACGACAATTAACAAAAATATCAACATGGATGACAGCCAATAAACTTACACTAACACTGATAAGACCTTCTATATTATGTTTGGCAACAGAGCAGGTGATCCACAATTAAACATTAAGATCAACACTACACCTATTGCTAAACATAATGAGGGCAAGTTCCTGGGCCTTCACCTTGACAGCAGCCTGAAATTCTGCACCCATATCCAACACATAACAAAGAAAGTGTCCAAAACTGTGGGATCCTCTCTAAGATTGGCATTATGTACCCAATCAGCCCACTACACTATACTACTCACTCATCTATCCCTACCTACATATGCAATTTGTGCATGGGGATCAACAGCAATTACCCACTTAAAGCCAAAACACCCAACAAAAAAAAGTAAAATTATCACGAATCCAACGCAGGGCACACCCCCACTCTTCAAAGACCTAAACCTACTCACTGTTCAGAACATCCATATACTTACTACTCGCTATCTACTTTATAGAACCATTAATTCCAACTTTAACCCTGAGCTAAAACACTTTCGACAGTTGTGACAGGGCCCAAGACATAATACTAGACATAAACATCTCTTTGACATTCCCGTGTCCACTAAACATACAAAATTCAATGCGCATAAAGCTAAAATCTGGAACCCTGCCTGAAAACTTAGAACTGCAGACACAACCTCCATTTTCAAAACACCGTTAAAAACATCTTATCCCCTTACGATCCAACCGGTAGCTAACCACATGAAAACTACTTTATCTTGCACATATCCACAGCAAAATACACTTATTGTATCTGTGATTCCCCTTTTAAATTTACAGGACTAACCAAAAAATTTTAAAAAACATTTTTTTATAATTTTAAGTTTTTCATTTTCCTAAGACACTAATAAGAAACTGATTTTTAATACTACCTTTACATTAATATATAAACAATTTTAAATTTTAAACTATTTAAATTCTTAAATGTTTAAATTTAACCCAATTTTGAAACCTAGTTAATACTACAATTACCTCCCTTACATCTGTATAATCATTGTTCCTTTTACTAAGACCTACTAAGACCCTGAAAACCTAGGCATACCTAGGGTTTTTTCCATCTTGTAATATCTACTTAAAAATGTATAATTATAAGACACCCCCCTTTATTTTAAAATAAAGAATTTAATTTTAATTTTAAAATAATTTCTTTTACGTTTATACATGGTTACAATCAGGATTTAAGTCACTAAAAAAACCACTTAGACAAGGAAGATATTTTTTTTATTTGAAACCTAGATTACCCCTTTGGTGTAAACATACATAAGTGGTCAGTGTTTTCTGTCCTTTTTTTTCTTCCCCCCTAGCCCAATATTATGAGTGTTTACTTTCCCAACCACAACTAAATCAACAGTGCTGCCTCAATTCTCTGCCCATGTTGAAATTTTCCCAAAAATATTTATTTTCTACTTCATTATAAATCAAACACTGTCATTATACTTTTTTTGAAACCCCAAAAAATACATAATATCATTCAATAAAATTATTAAATATATTAAATTAAATGTTTAAATAATCGTATTCTGACCTGTTCCAATCTTTTTAATTCTAGCTCTCCATTAATTAATGAATGCATGCAAACCTTTTTGTGTCTCAATTACTAATGGTAAATATCAATAAAATAGAATTAATAAAGACTAAATGAGATGAACTCACCTTGGGGTGTGAAGAACAATCTGGGGACAAAAGAAACAGCTAAAAACGCAGGTGAAGACATTGAGGACAGCAACCATTTAAAAAAAGTGAAGAAACCCCAGACTGGCCAAAATTTCCTTACTAAAAAACTCAATCCCAACTCTATTTTGGGGAAACATTTCGTAACCTGTTTTGCCTTAAAAAAATAAAAATTTAATCAAATTTTAAAATAGTTTAAAATAACGTTTTGGCATTTTAAAACCCCAACCTGACTGATCGGCTATAACCAAGTCTGGTCTAGGAAAAATTTCAGGGAAGGACCCTTAAATGAACAGGTAACTGAGGGTGACTGCATCAAGCCCTGATAAGAAGATTTTTAATATTTTAAGGTTTTAAGGGAAAATTTTTTTTAGAGTTGACAAACACAATCCTGGTTTTTTCAAGATATTTCTTTTTCATGTGTTAAAGGTCCTAAAGCCACAACAAGGGCAGTAACCCGCCCCCTGTATATATTACTAAATTTAAAAGGAAAAATTTTTTTTTTTTTTTTGGCCCCTGCCTCGGGGAAACGGCCCGTTTGTTAAAGGAAGATGGTGATTTACTATTTTTTATTCAATGCTAGAAGGATCCCAAATACTTAGTGAAACATTGAAAGGGATCTTAGTTAACTTTTGTAGTATTTTTTCTATAAATCAAAATTCAAATACTTGTAATGAGATATCAACTTTTTTAAAGTTCTCCATATTTTTTTTTAAGGTTTTAACAGTGAGAAAAGTAAAACCAATAAACGATATCTAGCCTGGGCAAAACTTTTATTTCTTGCCCACGGGGGTTACTTGTCAGACTCTACGGGCTGAGCCTGAGTGGTGCATCAAACAAACATATACAGTATGTGCACAAATATTATTTAATTTTTAAAAGGTTTATGGGGTTCCATAAAAATTTAAATTTGTTGGGATAATAAAAAGGGGGGAAAAATAAAAAAAAACTACTATATTATAATACATGAGGGATTTTCTTTTTTAAATGAAAGATTATAAAGAAAATGTTCTCATTAAAAAAAAACCCCACCAGTGACACCCCTCGGGATGCAGCCCTTGGGTTTTCTGAGTTCCCAGAGGGCCCAGCGGGGTTGACCAGTAAAAATTCTTCAATTTTTTATAGTAACTCACATCTTGATAAAAATTTAACAAGTATTGTGCAGTGTAGTTTTAATTTTAGATTCAGACATGCCCAAAATGTTGTCATAATACATTTGGATTTTTAAAAAAAAAAAAACCTACTTTTTTAAAAAATGGGTTTAAAAAAATAATTTTCCCCAATGTTTCTGTGCGCAAATAATTTGTCCCTAAAAAAATAAATTTAAAAACCAAGACTCCCAAAATAACTTACAAAACACTTACAAAATACACTTACAAAAGTTGGTTGGGGGCTTTTGTTTCCAGGGCCCTTAAATAATTTTTGGATATAAAATGGAAAAAGTGACTGAAAAAAAAATGATTAGTTGTTCTCCTGAAATTAAAATTCAATCAAAATATAATACTTTGTACGAAAAAAAATAATATTACAGATTATTCATATAATCTTTGTACTCATACCTGGGTCCAAAATTTTCTCCTAGATAATTTAAAGGCCGAGACCACAGTTGGGGTTGGGGGCTGATTGAAGTTGCGTTAAGTTTTCTTTTTTTTCCATGGGAACAGCATGACAAATTTTAAAATTTTCCCCCGGTCTCCCCATCTCTCCTACAGTAAATGTCAGGTTGTTATACAGAAGTATCAAATATTTTTATTAAAAGTTTTTTTAAACTTTTAAACTCATATTAAAAAAACATAAAAAAAGGGAAACCGGGTTTCTCTGGGGACCCCTTCACAACCACCCCCCCAACAGGGTATTTTCCAACCAATTTTTAACGCCCCCGCAAAAGCCTGATAATTTTTTACCCATGGCAAACCCCCTCAACCCCCCACTCATGTGTTTTCCAAAACCAAAAAATTAAAAACCCAAGGTTTTAACCCCCAAAACCTATTAGGCGTTACTCACAACACCCTTTTTTAAAAACCCAAATTTTTCCTTTTTCCTTTTTTAAATCAAATTTCATTTAAATTATGGGGTTTTTCTGGGGGATATCCCCCAAAATTTTTTATTTTTTCCCCTTTTTTTCCCACCTTCCATTTTTACACCGATCATGTCTTTCCCCATTCTTGTCTTACAAGTGAATGTAATCTTAAGGGATTCAATCTTTCTTCAAAAAAGTTCTAATTATAATTAACTTTGCTGAATGTTTTCAACGAATTTTATCCATTCTGTAAAAAAGGGGACCAGAACTGACCGGTAATCTAGGGAGGCCTTTAATGATGTATAAAGCTGGTATAACCACTGGGCTTTTGTTACACTTTTGATATAAATTCCGTAACCTTGACGAGGGAATTTTTTGTGATATGAGCAAATTCCGATGACACGAAATGGTAGGATAATCATTCAGACGTAGATGTCAGTGAACTCAGGAGGATTTAGAAAACTCAATTCCGGCAAAAAACAGTGCGTTCAAGATAAAAACAAAATTTAAACCCGGGGGTTTCCAAAACCCGCATTTTTAAATTAAATAACGAGAACTTGATACAGTTCAGAAGGACTTGGGGGGGATGGAAAAAACCTTAAACCAAGACAGCAATGCCTAAGCGATAATAAGGCAAAAAAATTATTTTTAAAAAAGTGTTACAAAGAATCCAGACGTTATTTTTAGCTTTTTCATCATTAGTAAGGCCCCCCCTAGATTACCCGCTCAGTTCTGGATTTCAGAATGGACATTTCGAAAAAATTCAGCTAGAAACAAATTAATCATAGCATTAGAAATCTTCTTCGAAAGAAAGTTAAGACCTTTTAAAATTTCATTACTTGAAAGGAGAATGGGGGGAAATGATCGAGGTATACAAGTGGAAATGGGTATTAAAAAGGGGTATAA
>WNWK01020965.1:0-34868 GCA_009830355.1 Cherax destructor | reverse complement strand
CTTTCCTCTCATGTTCCATCACCTCTCTCCCTTCACTCTCTATTCTCTCTCTCCCCACATACACACACACCCTTTTTCTACTCTCTTATGTAAAAATTTCCCCCATTCTTTTTTTTCCCCCTTTCCCCATTCTCACTGTTCTCTCTCTCACCTTCCTTGCCCCTTTTTCCTTTCTTCTTTCCTCTCCCCTTTTTCCTTTTTTTCTCCTTTTCCCTCTCCCCTTTTTTCAATCCCCCCCACCTCTCCTACCTTCCATCTCCCCCCCGGTTCCCCCCTCCTTCACCTCTGTCTCTTTCCATTTCCTATCTTCCTTTTTTTTCCCCCCTCCCCTACCCTATCGTTACCCCCTTTCCCCTTTTTATTTTTTTTTTTTGTTTTTAATTTTTTAAACTGGTTAAAGGGGGGGGGTTTTGCCGCTGTTGTTTTACAAGCTGAGATTTATGACCCTTCACCTGTTGATTATCCTATCCTACCCAAAAGGATTATCCTGTCCTATCCCCGATTATCCTGTCCCCCCCAGCTGATTCCCCTGTCCTATCCCAGCTGATTATCCTCCCCTTCCCAGCTGTTTCCTCCCCCTTCCCCAACTGATTATCCTTCCTTTCCCCAGCTGATTCCCCTCCCCTCCCCAGTGTTCCCCGGGTCCTCCCCCAAGGGGGATTCCCCTATCCTATCCCAGCTGATTATCCTGTCCTCCCCCAGCGTTCCCCTTCCCCCAAAGCTGATTATCCTGTCTTATCCCAGCTGATTATTTTCCCCTTCCCAGGGGGATCCTTATATCCCAGCTTTTCCCCTGTCCTATTCCAGCTGATTATCCTATCCTATCCCAGATGATTATCCTGTCCTATCCCAGCTGATTATCCTATCCTATCCCAGCTGTTAAAATTTGTCCTATCCCAGCTGATTCCCCTCCCCCTATCCCAGGGGGTTCCCCCTCCCCTATCCCAGCTGATTATCCTGTCCTATTCCAGCTGATTATCCTGTCCTCCCCAGCTGATTATCCTCCCCCATCCCAGCTGATTATCCTGTCCTATCCCAGCTGATTATCCTGTCCTATCCCGCTGATTATCCTGTCCTATCCCAGATGATTATCCTGTCCTATCCCATGATTATCCTGCCCCATCCCAGCTGATTATCCTGTCCTATCCCAGCTGATTATCCTGTCCTATTCCAGCTGATTATCCTGTCCTATTCCACCTGATTATTCTGTCCTTCCCAGCTGATTATCCTACCCCTATCCCAATGATTATCCTGCCCCTATCCAGCTAATTATCCTGTCCTATCCCACTGATTATCCTGTCCTATCCCAGCGGGTTTTCTGTCCTATTCCAGCTGATTATCCTGTCCTATCCCAGTTGATTATTCTGTGCTATCCCGGGTTTATTCTGTCCTATCCCAGCTGATTACCCCTTCCTATCCCAGCTGATTATCCTGTCCTATCCCTGCTGATTATCCTGCCCTTTCCTGCTGATTATCCTGTCCTATCCCAGCTGATTATTCTGTCCTATCCCAGCTGATTATCCTGTTCTATCTCAGCCGATTATCCTATTATACACCAGTTGTTATCCTATCCTATCCCAGCTGATTATCCTATTCCAGCATTATCCTATTCCAGCTTATTATCCTATATCCAGCTTATAGACTGGCTGCCCCAGATTCTGAGAGTGAGGAGACTGGACACCAGTGTAGGGAGAGTGGGAGACTGGACACCATGTAGGGAGAGGGTAGACTGGACACCAATATAGGCAGGAAGGTAGACTGGACACCAATGTAGGGAGAGTAAAGACTAGACACCAGAAGGGAGAGTGGTAGACTGGACACCAGTGTGGGAGAGTGAGGTAGACTGGACCCAGTGTAGGGAGGGAGGTAGGCTGGACACCAGTGTAGGGAGAGGAGGTAGACTGGACACCAGTGGAGAGAAGGTAGACTGGACAATTGGGAGAGTAAGGTAGACTGGACAAGTGTAGGGAGAGGAGGTAGACTGGACACCAGTGTAGGGAGAGTAAGGTAAAACTGACACCAGTATAGGGAGAGTAAGGTGACTGGACACCAGTGTAGGGAGAGGAGGTAGACTGGACACCAGTGTAGGGAGAGTAAGGTGACTGGACTCCAGTATAATGAGTAAGGGACTGGACACCAGTGTAGGGAGAGGAGGTAGACTGGACACCAGTGTAGGGAGGAAGGTAGACTGGACACCAGTATGGGAGAGTGGTGACTGGACACCAGTGTAGGGAGGTGAGGAGACTGGACAAGTTAGGGAGGTAAGGAGACTGGACACCAGTGTGGGAGGTGGGGCTGGACACCAGTGTAGTTAGAGGAGGTGACTGGACACCAGTATAGGAGAGTAAGGTAGACTGGACCCAGTGTAGGAGAGTGAGGTAACTGGACACCAGTGTAGGGAGAGTGAGGTAGACTGGACACCATTTGGGGGAGAGTGAGGTAGACGGGAAACACCGGTAGGGAGAGTAAGGTGACTGGACACCAGTGTGGGAGAGTGGATCAGGTTAAGTCGCAGTGGTAGGAAATTATTCCTTGAATGTAGTTAGTCGATAACTACATAAAATTTGGTGATATTCTACTTTTGCGAGATACAACAGCTGTCATATTATGGCTGATCTCGTAGTTCGTCTAGGACAAGGAACCAAACCATTGACCCTATACATGACAAAGCTCACGCACAATCCGAGGTCTTGAAATTTTGCGGAAATGACAGAACCAGCCAGGCTGGATCGAAGACTGAAGAGATTCACCTTGCACGCTCATCCAGAGGTAGCAAGATGGGATTCCATCCAGTATATACTGTAGTGGAGCTAACTTGTCTTTTAGAGAGTTTTAAAGTCGTTGCTGATGTGTATAAGACATCATCACCGTAAGTTTCTTAAGATTCTTTCCCCAAGATTCGAAGTTGTTTAAAGTCCTCTTTCAGTGTTGCCTCCAGGATAATTATTTCATCATAAAACACTATTATTCCTTTTTATTAACCAGCTTCATTAGTTACTTTTTTGTTGTTTAGGTAGTGGGTGTTTTCCACGCTGCAAATGAAATCTGTTTCTTTCCCAAAACAGATGTAATTGCAAGATGGGGGTCAGGTGCACCTCAGGACAGTGAACTTCCTATAAGGCAGAATTAAAAACAAAACAATAATAGGTCTTTTATGAAGACTTGTAGTAAGGATCCAGCACGTGCTTCAAGGTATGCTGGCAGTGACTGAGTAGTTTTCAGACTCCCCCTTTTTTAAGAACTGCGATCGTCCACGACTGATGGTATCACCAAGAAGGTGAAGCGAAGACAGAGATTTTAATGTTTATTGCCTTGCCAGGAGATTACGATGCCATACCCGCTCAAAGACCCTCTTTCTCTCCTCTTTTTTCTTTCCCTTTTCCTCCTGATATCTCATCTTCTTCTTTCTCTTCCATTTCTCTTTTCTTCCTATCCTTTCCATATTATTTATTCCCCCATGTCCTATTTCTCTTTCCGTTCCTCTGTGTTTGTGTTCATGCTCATTATAACCATCGTTTTCGTTTACGATGTTGCCCCGCCCAGAGCGAGAGTCTCAAGTTCTCTAAAACTCCAAGACTCGTAGAGCAATTATTATTGCCTTTTTTAAAACTAAACATTTAATGATATATTTTCCGTGTTTCTAAGTCGGAATTTTACAATCCTGACCTCATCTGTACAGAGAGGACTTGTACGCATTTTTTAATTTTGTTTGAAAAAATTTTAGCCCGATAAAGAAAGAAGACGGCCTTTGTTTTTATTTCTATCCTCCTCACATTTTCCCAGTCTTTAAGGTCCCTGCCCTTTATTTTTCATTTGTGTTTCCGTCTGGTAATATTGCTCAGGAAAGGAGGGTGGTGGAAGGAAGGAGATGGGTAACGAGAGAGGTAGGGAAGGAGGGAGGCAGGGAAGGAGAGTGGTATGTGAGAAGGGTGGTAGGGGAAGGATTGTAGGGAAGGAAGGAGGGTGGTAAGGAAGGAGGAAGGTAGGGTATAAGGGTGGTAGGGAAGGAGGGTGGAGAAGAAGGGTGGTAGGGAAGGAGGGTGGTAGGTAGGAGGGTGGTAGGAAGGTAGGGTATAAGGGTGGTAGGGAAGGAGGGGGTATGTAAGAAGGGTGGTAGGAAGGAGGGTGGTAGGGAAGGAGGGTGGAGGAAGGAGGGTGGGTAAGAAGGGTGGTAGGGAAGGAGGGTGGTAGGGAAGGAGAGTGGTAAAAGGTGGTAGGGAAGGAGGAAGGTAGGGTATTAGGGTGGTAGGGAAGGAGGAGATAGGAAAGGAGGGAGGGGAAGGAGGTAGGGAATGGAGAATGAGATGTCACGGCAGTGTCCGTCAATATTTAGCCCTGAGTGAGTGGACATTTGTTTTCATTGGCCCAACACCAAGTGATACACTCAACCTGGTAGGAATGACGGAGATGGAGTAGGTGGTGTTGAATGATAGAGAATGTAAGAATGATGTAAATGATATTGAAGAATAAAGGAAAAAGAATGTGAATAATGAAGGGAAATGGAATAAGTGATGAGGAATGGCGTAGATGGAGAAGCAGGTATTGAATAAGGAGCTTCACAATTCATATTCCATTGAAGCATCACTTCGCGTACCGAGATAAACAAAGAATCTTTGGAATCCCATTGTCTTCCGGGGATATTTTGAATCACCTTGATTCAAAGTTGACGCATCGCTCTTGTTGAACTTCCTCGGCTGTGTATTATATTAAGACGTGGATGTTATGGAAGCAATGGCAACATCTCACATGGAATGAAATTTGTGCTTGAAAGACATGAGCATCTTAACTGTGATAATCTACCCGAAGACATGATCCACTTCTACACCAACCCGTGATCATCACCTCTTTAACGAGCAGGGTACAGGTTACCTAATGAAGAGGCCATAGAGTGTAGATAGATAGAGATACACTTTGATATAGCATTTTAAAAACAGAAGCAAATTTGCAGTTGTTTATTATTTTTCGAAGGTTTAATTTTATGAGATGTTTACTGTGTTGAAGGAGTCATTACAACTGAGTACAGTACATAGAAAGTCATATTTTTCAAATGAGGACAAGTTTCACACCGCCGACCATCCTCAAGTGAAACACTGCTAGAGCAGTTAATGCTCAGTTTCACACACACCTGCATTAAGCTCGTCAACACTGATCCATCAGAAACGAGTCACTTGGACACAAACCTGAAACGTAGTTTAAAAGAGATCTTTTATTTCCACCTCAATCTGACAGACGCCAAATATATATATATATATATATATATATATATATATATATATATATATATATATATATATATATATATATATATATATATATATATATATATATATATATATATATATATATATATATATATATATATATATATATATATATATATATATATTAATTTGCTTACATTTTTGTCCATGTGGTTACTGATTTTTCTGAATTAGAAATATTTCCTTGTTCTCTGCTTCTCCGTCTGTTTATCACTGTTTGCTTGACTATCACTTTATCACTGTTTACTTGACTATTACTTTATCACTGTTTACTTGACTGTCACTTTATCACCGTTTGCTTGACTATCATTTTTACCTCTGTCTGCTTGACTTCCATGTCTTCTTCAGTATCAGCCTAAGCCTATATTATTTCGGAAGGCTGTATAGGCGTGCTAGCCGCTGGCACCAGCAACTGCATGTGACCAAGCAGTCAAAACAAGAACGTCTGGATTTAGGCCAAATATCTACTCTCTGGAAATTCATTCCGTCATTCCGTATACATATATTCATGGAGAGGCTTTCTACTGATGCTTTGACTCATCAAACTGTAGCTTTGCTGGGGAAAATCACATCTGACATATACTGTATTCTGAGTAAATACAGTTTTTTATTACGACAGACAGATATTTAATATTGAAAATGGATTAACTAACAGTTTATAAAGATTATAAAAACAGACACACCACAGACTGAACACATAATGAGGGATACAAGAGACAAACACATTGACTGAACACATAATGAGGGACGCAAGAACAAACACACAAAATAATAAAAACGAGATAAACCAAGTAACAGGACTAAAACTAAAAAAATCTAATTACCAAACTTGGGGGGGGGGGAGAGAGAGAGAGAGAGAGAGAGAGAGAGAGAGGAGAGAGAGAGAGAGAGAGAGAGAGAGAGAGAGAGAGAGAGAGAGAGAGAATGTGTGCGGCTTATGTAACACAAGTCAGGTGTGATCCAATCAATGTATTATTCAGGGTGTTGACACGTTCACAATGGCTTGCCCTCCTTCCTCCTCCATCTCCTCTTCCTGTCCATCCCATTCCAGCCCCCCCCCTCTCTCTCTCTCGGTTTCCCAGTTGACCAGAGACTGTGCTGTGCTGTGTTGTGTTTGTATGATAGCAAGAAACCAGAGTTACTACACGACCATCCTCCTCATCCTCACATCCACCTCACATCCACCTCGCATTCATCAACCACAAATCTCACATCTACCTAACATCCACTTTACAGCCACCTCCTCTGCACCCTCGGTTAATAACCAGCTGCACTGCAACTGCACCTCACATGCAGGCAACATCAAGCTACGCTACACCTCACATGCAGGCAACATAAAGCTATGTAGATGAATGGTTCAGAGAACCGACAAGTTGTTAAATTAGACACATATGCAACACTTGGGTATCTTTATTGAGGAAACGTTTCGCCACACAGTGGTTCATCAGTCCAATACAGAAGAAAGAGTTAGGAGGAGTTTGAGTTCAGCCCTGGCCTGATGATGTTCATCCATCAATCTTGAAGTAAATACAACATAAGGAAATAGAAGTTGCTTATATACTGTAGACAGGGAGATGAAGCAGGAGGCGGGGTCATGTTTATCCACTGTCAGTAAGTCCTTGTCCAAAGGTTTGACAAATGTTGAAGAATCTCTTTGTATCAAGATCCCAAGAAGTGCTGTGTCAGACAGGATGTAGATGAATGGTTCAGAGAACCGACAAGTTGTTAAATTAGACAATATGCAACACTTGGGTATCTTTATTAGAAACGTTTCGCCACACAGTGGCTTCATCAGTTCCTCATCAGCCTCCTCCTGCTTCATCTCACCTGTCTACAGTATATAAGCAACTTCTATTTGCCTTATGTTGTATTTACTTCAAGATTGATGGACTGAACACATCGACTCCAGGCCGAGGGACTGATTACCTCAAACTCCTCCTATTATTACTACTTTCTTCTTTGTATTGACTGATGAAGCCACTGTGTGGCGAAACGTTTCCTCAATAAAGATACCCAAGTGTTGCATATGTGTCTAATTTAACAACTTGTCGGTTCTCTGAACCATTCATCTACATCCTGTCTGACACAGCAACTTCTTGGGATCTTGATACAAAGGGATTCTTCAACATTTGTCCAAACCTTTGGACAAGGACTTACTTCGACTAGTGGATGATACCACTATGACCCCGCCTCCTCCTGCTTCATCTCACCTGTCTACAGTATATAAGCAACTTCTATTTGCCTTATGTTGTATTTACTTCAAGATTGATGGACTGAACACATCGACTCCAGGCCGAGGGACTGATTACCTCAAACTCCTCCTATTATTACTACTTTCTTCTTTGTATTGGACTGATGAAGCCACTGTGTGGCGAAACGTTTCCTCAATAAAGATACCCAAGTGTTGCATATGTGTCTAATTTAACAACTTGTCGGTTCTCTGAACCATTCATCTACATCCTGTCTGACACAGCAACTTCTTGGGATCTTGATACAAAGGGATTCTTCAACATTTGTCCAAACCTTTGGACAAGGACTTACTTCGACTAGTGGATGATACCACTATGACCCCGCCTCCTCCTGCTTCATCTCACCTGTCTACAGTATATAAGCAACTTCTATTTGCCTTATGTTGTATTTACTTCAAGATTGATGGACTGAACACATCGACTCCAGGCCGAGGGACTGATTACCTCAAACTCCTCCTATTATTACTACTTTCTTCTTTGTATTGGACTGATGAAGCCACTGTGTGGCGAAACGTTTCCTCAATAAAGATACCCAAGTGTTGCATATGTGTCTAATTTAACAACATAAAGCTACGCTACACCTCACATGCAGGCAACATCAAGCTACGCTGCACCTCACATGCAGGCAACATCAAGCTACGCTGCACCTCACATGCAGGCAACATCAAGCTACGCTGCACCTCACATGCAGGCAACATCAAGCTACGCTTCAACTAATGGGATTTAAAACTTACCTTCCACGCAGCCACATTATGATAAGAGGATTAGACTCTATGAACTCAGGATATTTAGATATTTGTGATAATAGTTAATATGACCTTGCTCCTCTCTCTCCTCTATCTCTCTCTCTCTCTCTCTCTCTCTCTCTCTCTCTCTCTCTCTCTCTCTCTCTCTTGAAAGCAGCTATTTACTGGATTTCTTGATATTTAATTGACTGTCATGAAATATAACTCTTACCAACGGCAATAGCAAACCAACCAGAGTATCAATGAGTCAACCGGGAACTGAGAACCAACAAATCGTATTGTTATATATATATATATATATATATATATATATATATATATATATATATATATATATATATATATATATATATATATATATATATATAACTAGGCGTTCACTATAACACAGGTTCACCATAACAGGGGTTCACTATAACATGGGTTCCCCATAACAGGGGGTTCACTATAACATGGGTTCACCATAACAGGGGGTTCATTATAGTGTTGTGGCTGGTTTCGAGTTATATAATGGAGGCGATTGGAATAATAGACCACAGCTGTGCCAGGGTTTAAGTAGAAATGTTGTGTCGACTGTGAGGAGTCTTGTGTCCCCGAGGCTTACATTATAACTGCCTCAAGCCTGGAGGAGGTTCCAGAGTGTGAACTCCTGCAGGTCAATGTCGCTGGCTTTTAGTAACTCATACTCATCCTTTACATTTCTATTACGTGACACTAGATAATGGTATCCTGTTTAACATATCATTGCCATGACATACCACTGACATGACATACTCTGACACACCAGAGTAGTGAGAATCTTCCAGAGTAGTGAGAATCTTCTCACTATTCTGGAAGCTCCTTCTCCAGCGGTTTTCCATCTAAACACGGTAACCCAAAGAAGAAAACACATTCACTATTACTTACTCCCCAGATGTCTTTTCAGAGAACTTACCTCATGAGACACTAATAACCGTAGCATCCCTCTTGACTTAATAATGAATAGTCATTGTGTTTCCTAACATCAAAATTCATGTGTCTTTAACAAGATTCTCTGAACCCTTTCGGTGAAGAGCTGAGAAGTATTCTTAAGTAATTTGTTGCCCTCTGTGTAAGTAGTCCCCGGAGGGCAGGATAATATTCGCCTAAAGGTAAATAGATTTATAATTTGTAGAAATAAGTCTGAAGGCAATTGTTAAAATAAATGAATGAAAGCTGGATATACATTCGCGTATATTCCAATTGTACATCCCCCACACAGCCTAAGCAAACATTGATATACCAAGTGTGTCATACGTGCAATCATACTCCACCCTGAGTGCCACCCTGAGTGCCACCTTGACCGTGAATATATAACATGACTCTCACTTTGTGACTGGCACCACACTCGCTTCCTTCTTAATGTTTGTATTTATACTTCACTCAACTGACTCAAGTTATTTATCTTTCCCTTTACCCCAGTGATTGTGGCTCCTGCTGCGTGAATGATTGTGGCTCCTGCTGCGTGAATGATTGTGGCTCCTGCTGCGTGAATGATTGTGGCTCCTGCTGCGTGAATGATTGTGGCTCCTGCTGAACGAATGGTTGTGGGTCTTGCTGACTGGATGGTTGTGGCTCCTGCTGAAGGAATGGTTGTGTCTCCTGCTGAACGAATGGTTGTGGCTCCTGCTGAACGAATGGTTGTTGGTCTTGCTGACTGGATGGTTGTGTCTCCTGCTGCGTGAATGATTGTGGCTCCTGCTGAAGGAATGGTTGTGTCTCCTGCTGCGTGAATGGTTGTGGCTCCTGCTGAAGGAATGGTTGTGGGTCTTGCTGACTGGATGGTTGTGGCTCCTGCTGAACGAATGGTTGTGGGTCTTGCTGACTGGATGGTTGTGGCTCCTGCTGAACGAATGGTTGTGGCTCCTGCTGAACGAATGGTTGTGGGTCTTGCTGACTGGATGGTTGTGGCTCCTGCTGAACGAATGGTTGTGGCTCCTGCTGAACGAATGGTTGTGGCTCCTGCTGAACGAATGGTTGTGGGTCTTGCTGACTGGATGGTTGTGGCTCCTGCTGAACGAATGGTTGTGGCTCCTGCTGAGTGAATGGTTGTGGGTCTTGCTGACTGGATGGTTGTGGCTCCTGCTGAACGAATGGTTGTGGCTCCTGCTGAGGTAATGGTTGTGGCTCCTGCTGACTGGATGGTTGTGGCTCCTGCTGAGTGGACAGTTGTGGATACCACTAAGTAAATGGTTGTACCTTCTACTAAGTGAATAATTGTGACTTTTCCTGAGCGAATGGTTGAAGATTCAAGTGAATGAATGGTTGTATACTCTGAGATCCACGTCTCTCAGAGTATATATACAATTATGTTTGGATAGTTACCTTTGCGTTTAATACACTAAATCCCTGCTTCAACATCACTCCACCTTCTTCACTCTAACATCTTTACTGTACATTAACTCAAATATATTCATTTTGAGTATTTGTTTAAGGAATAATGTCGTAACCTTTTCGTTCATATCTGATGAACAATGAAAGGGATCAGATGCTAAATGATTTTTTTGTCGTCAGCAATGACAAAGCTGAGATCAATATTTTGAATTCCATCTCAGTTCCTGATCCACCATTTCTGACTCTCTCATCATAAGTGCCAGCATCTGTAGGAGGGTTGATGAGACTGAAGGTGTTCGTGACTCATGACCAAGCCTTACATAATTAGCAGCAGGAACAACAGTAGTAGTAGTAGCAGTAGTAGTTGAAGTAGTAGTAGTAGTACTAGTAGTAGTAGCAGCAGCAGCACTAGTAGTAACAGTACTAGTAGTAGCAGCAGTAGTGACAGTAGTAGCAGCAGTAGTGACAGTAGTAGTAGTAGTAGTAGTAGTAGTAGTAGTAGTAGTAGTAGTAGTAGCAGTAGTAGTATTAGTAGTAGTAGTAGTAGCAGCAACAGAAGAAGAAGAAGAAGAAGAAGAAGAAGAAGAAGAAGAAGAAGAAGAAGAAGAAGAAGAAGAAAGAAGAAAAAGAAGCAACAGCTTCCGCAGCAACAACTGCAGCAGTAATAGCAACAACTGCAGCAATAATAGCAACAACTGCAGCAGTAATAGCAACAACTGCAGCAATAATAGCAACAACTGCAGCAGTAATAGCAACAACTGCAGCAGTAATAGCAACAACTGCAGCAATAATAGCAACAACTGCAGCAGTAATAGCAACAACTGCAGCAGTAATAGCAACAACTGCAGCAATAATAGCAACAACTGCAGCAGTAATAGCAACAACTGCAGCAGTAATAGCAACAACTGCAGCAGTAATAGCAACAACTGCAGCAGCTGCAATAGCAACAGTTGCAGACAAGCTCAACTTACGTACATTACTTCCTGGTCTCACTTGTCACTTCCCTCACCTGGGATATTATTATTATTATAATCAAATAGAAGCGCTAAACCACAGGGGCTATACAGCGCTGCCTCACCTGGGATAAATTAATGAAATGTGATAAACTCAGCCGAGGTTACTATGAAGAGAAGACGACTATAATAAAGCTATCGATTTTGATCAGTTTAAGAAATAATCAAATGTAGTACCCAAAAAAAATACAGTTCAGTAGATGACAGATTTGTCATGTCGAGATGGATAGGTTGCAAAACATCTGGTAATATGTCACGTGGAAAATGAAAGAGGACACGAACAAGAGAAAGGTGACGAGAGTAGTGAGAACAGATAATAAAAACTGGTTGTCACATAGAAAGGAAAGGAGAACGAAGGAAATAAATGGCTTTCGATATTTGATAGTGGATGTGTTGGCAATTGGAACTAGAAAAGCTGATGTGAATTACAGAATAATGGAGAAACAGAAGGTCGCACGAGTACTGAGATTTCAGTGGAAAGAAAAGAAATTTTGCCTTTGGATTCATAGTAGGAGAATATATCAGAGTATTGTGGTACCAACACTTGTGTATGGAGAACGATGAAGGCAGTGGAGATGTGTGTGTGTAAATTTGACTTGGTGTGGACTTTAAACGTGGTGCGAATATTATGCGGGTAATAAACAGTGAAGGAATAAGAAGATATTAATCTAAGAAGGATGGATTCAGTGAAACTGGGTAGTTGGACTTGAATCCTGGAGGTTAGCAGATCACTGTATTAAGAGACAGTTAGCTGTATTGTGATTAGATGCCCAAGCGGTTGGGCAATGCCTTCAAGTCATAAACAATATTTTATAGATATGTGTTTTCCTAGCCCAACTTCGAGATAATAATGACCCACACCTGACGCGTTGACCCCTTTGCCATAATCAAATTTTGTATCTGCTGAAGCAACTACTGTAGTTTTAAAACAAAAACTAAAAGTGAATTGAAAATGGCATTATATTGCATCGCCCAGAAAATTCTTAAATAATTAAAGTGACGATGAACAAAGGAATACAGGAAATTAATAAAACTAAACCATAGCTGAAAGAGAAAGAATTATTTATGTTATCACATTTATTTTCCTACCTATTCTTTGTCTCTGCAGAAGCTCAGCTCCTGCCCCTTCAGGAACTCAGCTCCTGCCCCTTCGGGAACTCAGCTCCTGCCCCTTCAGGAACCCAGCTCTTCACCCTTCAGGCTGAGGAGCTGGGTAAGGTGTTTGTATTGTGGGATAAAAGCTTCACAATTTTTTCACTTTGTATATTTGTTTTATCTAAACCATTAATGGTTCACCTCCTGCCCCTTCCGGAACCCAACTCCTGCTTCCCCAAAAGCACAGCTCTTTCACACTAAGAAGTCCAGCTCTTCCACCCTCAGAAGCACAGCTCCTTCTCAATCAAGAGCCCAGCAGGATGGAGGGAGCCGATATAGGTCATACGGGAGAGTTTCTGGATGCACAGTCTTTGTTTTCTAACCTTATGGAGAGAGAGAGAGAGAGAGAGAGAGAGAGAGAGAGAAAGAGAGAGAGAAGAGAGAGAAGAGAAAGAGAGAGAGAAAGAGAGAGAGAGAAGAGAGAGAGAGAAGACTCTAGAAACTTTAAGAGGCACGTAAGTTCCCTGTCTTCTAATAACATGTTCATTTTTCATTATAATCTACCTTGTCCATAATTACTATCGCATTTGCTTTGTCTGTTTCATAAGGGGATTTAGGATCTTTCCTTAATTCATGGTATAACTTAACAAATCTTTGATGACAGTTGTGTTGAAGAGGTCTGAGCTCAGACAAAACAAATGCGATAGTAATTATGGCCAAGGTAGATTATAGTAGAAAAATGAACATGTTATTAGAAGAGGGGGGAACTTACGTGCCCCTTAAACCTCAATCCTTTTCCTTCTACCGCTTCCCCTGAAACAAAGAGATAACACGAAAACGAAAATATGACGACCAAAGAAAGAAGAAAATACACAAAAGTTAGACACGTAAATCTAGATGAAAGAGGCGACCAAAATGAGCGAGCTTGCAAGGGAGTCAGAACACAGGACTTCCTCGTTCTCGCGGCCACAACAAATATGAAGGACGTTGTGTAAAACCTTTCACACAAGATCACCAGATGGAGGAGGAGCCTCGTCCTCCCCCAGGAAGAAAAAAAAGAGAGAAGAGGACATTTTTCGTCTTTTCTTGCGCTGGAAGGAGTTTTTTGCTGTCTTATAAGTTGGTGGGTTGGGTGCCTTTAAAGGGGGGGAGGGATGGGTAAAGAAAGGCCGTGACGCTGATCAAGGGCTTTTGAGTCAAGGAAATAAAGCAAGCGTTCTCTTCCTTAGATCGATCCTGATTACTTCTCATTCGCTAGCTGATGCACGTATGATCCTTTAGAATTTAGCGCATTCCCATAATAATAATGATGATGATGATAATAATAATAATAATAATAATAATAATAATAATAATAATAATAATAATAATAATAATTGGAAGAAGACAATTTTGCCACTCTCGAAAGTGGTGATAATGGTGGTTGTGATAATGGTGGTGATAGTGGTGGTGGTGATAGTGGTGGCAGTGATAATGGTGATGGTGATAGTGGTGGTGGTGATAATGGTGGTGGTGATAGTGGTGGTGGTGATAGTGGTGGTGGTGATAGTGGTGGTGGTCATACTGGTGGTGGTGATAGTGATTGCAGTGATAATGGTGATGGTGGTCATACTGGTGGTGTATGATAGTCTTGGTGGTCATACTGGTGGTGTATGATAGTCTTGGTGGTCATACTGGGGGTGGTGATAGTGGTTGCAGAGATAATGGTGGTGGTGATAGTGGTGGTGGTGATAGTGGTGGTGGTGATAGTGGTGGTGGTGATAGTGGTGGTGGTGATAGTGGTGGTGGTGATAGTGGTGGTGGTGATAGCGATAGTGTTAGTGATGATGGTGGAGGTGGTGGGAAGTGGTTCATTGGCCTGTAGTCTACAATAAACGAAATTTCTCTGAACTCCAGACCAGGTTCACTTTGTCTTGGATGAAGACGCACTCCTGCTTCCCGGGTTAATATATTCTGCTAGTATACACTCAGTACGTTTCTAGCAAATACGGAAAGCCACTGGAGTGTTTATCTGATATAAGTATTGTACTTCCTCAACACAAAGGACTATGCACATACAATGAGTGTTGGTCATGTTGGCACAACAGTGTAATTTGATGATAGTGTGATCCTAAAGATCAAAACAAAAAAAAAGAATAATTTCTGTCATACAAAACAAAGATTCATTAACATGTTAAGCAGCAGAGTGTAAAGAAGTGGTTGCAATGTTCACCAAACAAGAAGGGGATGCTGATCCTTTGTTGATGACGACGGCTGTGACTTGTGCAGCGCTGAGAAACAAAGTTTTCATTGCAGACGACACATACGTAAAGCTCTTACAAACTGAGCGCATTAAACATCTGGTTTGTTTACAATCTTGTCATTACGATTTCGTGAATCATCTGGTTCTAGCCAAACACAAACTCAGTGGTACTGGAAACTGCAATAACAAGATGGAACTCTGTAGAGTAATTCTCTTTCCTCATGCTGGACCTGCTATGACAGCACCTCAAGAGGGCCTAGAGATAACCATAATATGCCACCGCCGGAGCCACATACAAAATTGTGCCAGCAGCGTGTGCGCGCCTAACTTAATAACAGTTCTCAGGAATCTCAATTAAAAATCATTATAAACGTTATACAGGACATATGTCAGACCCACCATAGAGTATGCAGCACCTCCTGGAGCCTCACCTTATCAAGCGTATCAAGAACCTGGAGAAAGTCTACAAATTTAAAACAAAATGTGTTTCAGAGCTGTGACGGCTGACTTACCAGCAAAAATGAAAAAAAGAACTTAATCTGATGTTCTTTGAACAATACAGAACTAGAAAGACTTGATAACAATGTATAAAATATTCAGAGCACTTAAGAGGACCAGGCTGCTGGAGTAACAGGACCAGGCTGCGGGTGTAAGAGGACCAGGCTGCTGGAGTAAGAGGACCAGGCTGGAGTAAGAAGACTAGGCTGCGGGTGTAAGAGGACCAGTCTGCTGGAGTAAGAGGACCAGGCTGCTGGAGTAAGAGGACCAGGCTGCTGGAGTAAAAGGACCAGGCTGCTGGAGTAAGAGGACCGTACTGGTTTAAAAAAAACTTGTTGACGACAGGTGTTGACATCAAGGCCTCGTTCCAGGTAATTACGATCCTGCACAGGTATAAGGGACGAGCAGAAGAGTGAAGAGAATAGGAGTGAAGGGGAGGAGGAGAAAGATGAGGATGAGTTAAAGGAGGAGAAACCTGAGGAGCGAAGGAAAAAGTAAAGGGAGAAGTAGAGAACGGAGGAGACAGGGAAGTAGCAGAATTATATTCTTTGGTTGGTCAAGCAGACTGGACAGTGTCAGTGAGGCAGATGTACAACACAGCAACAAACACTTCCTGGTTACTTGTTCAAGAGAACGACAGGATTAACCGGAGTTGTTTGTAGTCGTCTACAGCCAAACTGACAACATTAAACAAAATCTTGTTAGCTTCTCATTAGCAACTCCCAGGCACCTACCATCCGGGAACAAGGCACCTACCATCCGGGAACAAGGCACCTACCATCCGGGAACAAGGCACCTACCATCCGGGAACAAGGCACCTACCATCCGGGAACAAGGCACCTACCATCCGGGAACAAGGCACCTACCATCTGGGAGCAAGGCACCTACCATCCGGGAACAAGGCACCTACCAACCGGGAACAAGGCACCTACCATCCGGAACAAGGCACCTACCATCCGGGAACAAGGCACCTACCATCCGGGAACAAGGCACCTACCATCCGGGAACAAGGCACCTACCATCCGGGAACAAGGCACCTACCATCCGGGAACAAGGCACCTACCATCCGGGAACAAGGCACCTACCATCCGGGAACAAGGCACCTACCATCCGGGAACAAGGCACCTACCATCCGGGAACAAGGCACCACCATCCGGGAACAAGGCACCTACCATCCGGGAACAAGGCACCTACCATCTGGGAGCAAGGCACCTACCATCCGGGAACAAGGCACCTACCATCCGGGAACAAGGCACCTACCATCCGGGAACAAGGCACCTACCATCCGGGAACAAGGCACCTACCATCTTGGAACTAGCCACCTACCATCATGGAACTAGCCACCTACCATCTTGGAACAAGGCATCAGCCAAAATGGAACAAAGAAAATCTATAGCATGGTCAGTAGGCCTTCCGCAGTGCTCGACTCACTTTGTTTACACCTGACTACCTGTCCCGTTTACAAGGTTACGCCTGTGAGGACTTCACTGTATAAGTGATTCTTTACAACTTATCTACTTTATGATTCTGTTAAACTTGTTAGGTTAAATTCTACCAACATTATATCAATTTATGAAACATAGTGAAAGTTTTGGCCGATTTAGGACTGGTGGTATTGTACCTTTGTATTCTTTTCTGGTGGTAAAATCATGATGTACACACGTACATACATGACGTACATACATAATGGTGTACATACATTATTTTTAGACATATAAACTTGATGTTCACAAAGATGATGTACATGACTACCCACATGATGTACAACTAACATGTTTACACAAAATACATGATGTATGTATATAAACACATGACGCTCACACACATTGTGTACACACCCATAATGTACCTGTATATGTGCACCATGTGTACACATAATGTGCACGCTCATGACGTACACACACATGATGTACATACAAATTAATAATGTACATGCAAACATGATGTTAACCCATACTCACATGTTCATACATACACGATGTACACACATCATGCACACACACATGATGTGCATATTGTGCACACACAAATACATGTACATACAAACACATGATGAACACACATCACAACTACACACACACACACACACACACACACACAGTAGGGACGCCGTGCCAGTCAGTCGCATCTTGTAGGGCTCCGTGAATATAAGTGTTTTTGAGGGCTACACAAGGGTACTACAGGGGTTATCAATGTGTCAGGGTAGTGAACAACCCTTGAAGTGATTTACGAGTTGCCCTGAGCCACATAAGTGTGGGAAGAGCCATAATTTTATAAGTGAACTAGAAATAAATATTTGGTGGCGGGGTCAGTGGGCCTAGTGTGCTCCAGGCGACGTTGCCACGTGTGTCACCCTAGATAAAAAGTGAAATAAATATGTGACAAGTGAAAGAAATACAGTGAATAGGTTATATTATATATCGACAAGAAACGAAAGTGGATATACGCCAGAACATCACATTGAGTTGGACAATCTACCAGGATACTACCGCTGGCCAAGCTGCATCGCATCGCAAGTATTCACCTATGCGTGGTTTTCGGGGTGTCGGAGTAAGATCCAATTACCTAACCGCTAAGCTGTTTGTGAACAGTCAACTCTCATAGTAAGATAAGGAATAGGATATCAAGTACTCAGTAACAAAATAGCAATTGGTAATTTGTAGAAAGGGGAGCAGACAGGTGAATCATAGAATACATTAACTTAATCAGGTGTGTCAGGTCAGGCCAGGTGAGGGAGCACTGTAGACTACGGTTACTGCAGACCTCACATACCACTATACACCATAACACAATTTCACCACTTTTTTTCACACAATAAATCCACACACATATAGTTCCACACACAACACACACACACACACACACACACACACACACACACACACACACACACACACACACACACACACACACACACACACACACACATACATTAAGGGGAGGTCAGGTTTCAGGTCGGCCAGGTAGAGAAGCACTGCAGACAACGGTCACTCGCAAACCCAATACACACCCATACACCATAACACACAATTTCCCACTACTATTCACACATACATACACACACAAACATACATACACACACACATACATACACACACAAAAACAACATACACACACAAAAAAAAAACACACACATAACAAAGGGGCACACACACACACACACACACACACACACACACACAAAAACAACACACACACACACATAAAATACAAAAAACAACACACAAAAGGCCCACACCCCCCCTCCCCCTCCACCCACCCCCCCCACTTTCCCTAACCCCCCCTCTCCCCCCCACCCCCCCCCCTCCCCACCCACCCCCCCCTCTCTCATCCACCTCCCCCCCTCTCTCACATAGCTCCTCCCCCTCTCTCACCCATCCTCCCCCTCTCCCCTCCCTTTCCCCCTCCCCCCCGTTTCCCCCTCCTTCACTTCCCTCATAACCCCCCTATTTCCCCCCCCCACCTTCTTCCTTTCCCCACTGTTTCAGTTTTTTCTCCCCTCCCCCCCCCCCCACACAAACACTCAGGCAATCACCCCAAAAAAACAACCACACAGAAATAAAGTTTTCCATTTGATCAAAAATAAAAATAAAAAGGGGGCCCCCGAGAGCAGGAGGGAAAACTAGGGACGGAGGATGAGTCTGCAAAGGAAGATTGGGACAGAGCCATGAAAAGGGAACATGGTGGGGAAGGAATAGAGGGAATAAAATGGAGGAGAGGATAGCTGGAAAGTAAGATAAGGGAGGAGAGGATATAAAAAAGCGGAAGTGGGAAAAGCAAGTCAAACAGCAGAGGCTAAAACAGAGATTAGAAAAAACTAAAAATTTGAAACAAGTAGAACAAAAAGCAATGGGACATGGTATCAGAAACTGCACCTCATCACAAAGAAGAGGACGGGGGGAGAAGGAAAACTGAATGCAGAGGTATATCAGACCATCGTGGACCGAGAGAAAGAGGGATCCATCAGGAACAATCGAGGGAGGTAAAAGGGGGAGAGCTAAGCTATATGGAACCCCCACAGACCACAGCAGGCACGGGAAAGTTAAAAGGGAAAGCGACAGGCCACTCAAAGGGATAACAGACAGAAAAGAGATTGAAGAAAGGAAAGCTTCAATGGAAAACAAATCGAATCGGGTTGGGGGATAGGCAGTGGGAGAATGAAAGAGAGAAAATTTTTGTTTATGGGCTCCATGAAGCTAAGGGGGGAAATTACAAAACAAGAAGACGGGGAGAAAATGCGATTGAAAACATCATGAAAGAATGGGGGAAGATGAAACCCAGCTGGCAAATTTTCAGTGGGGGGGTTTGCAAGAGGAAGAACGCCAGTCAAAGAATTTTCAAAGCAGAATTGACTCGAAACAGATCCTGCAGGAGAAAGCAAGACAAGGGGGTATGTAATACCGGGGGGTGTATCTCGCCCCGGGCAGAACACGGGAAGAAAGACAGAAACTGAAAGAGAGAAGAGAAAAAAGGGGAAAAAAGATGGACGGAGAACCCAGACTCAGGAGGAAGCTCTAATACAACACCTTCAGATTTCCCCCCCCCCAAACAACCAACCCAAAACACACATGCCATCCCAAAGTTCCCCCCACCTCAGTACAACCCCCCTTTACACCAACCACCCATAGCCCCCCTCAGATCTCCCACTTTCCCAACCCCAACATACCCCCAGACTACGGTTTTAGAAAAATTAAAGGTTTGGTATACAAATGCAGATGGTATAAAAATAAATGTGAAGTGGCATGAAAGAATAAAAAGGGACATCCCGACATAATAGCACTCACAGAAACGAAACTCACCAGGATGAAAAGATGCAATTTCCCACCCGGATATCAAATCCTCAGGAAAGATAGAGGGGCAGAGGGGAGTTGCACTGCTCATTAAAAAAAGGTGGGGGTTTGAGGGTGGAAGGAAGGATGGAATGGGTGAAAGGGAAATAGTAGGAACAATTCAGTCTGAGGGCCATAAAAGGGGTAATTCAATGTACAACCCGCCACAGAACTGCAGGAGGCCAAGAGAAGAATACGACGGGGCAACAGGAATGGGGGAAAACAGCCGAGGTAGCCGAAGAGCCCATGGGGGGGGCAGTTACTAGTTATGGGTGATTTTTTAACACAAAGAGATTGATTGGGAAAACCAGAGCCCCATGGGGGTCCTAATCATGGAGAGCCAAGATGATGGATGGATGGAAAACCCGCATCAACATGTTAGAGACACTACCAGAGAGAGAGGTGGGGTGATCCCAAACTGGACCTAGTATTCACCTTGAGTGTTCGGCATGAGGATATCACGTATAAAAGGGCCCCTTTTGGGTAGTGATCATTTGGTTTGTGTTTTGATTATAAGTTGAGCTACAAGTGGAGAGGGGGGCAGGAATAGGAAGGGGGAAAAAAAACTAAAAAAGGGGGGGCTACACGGGGAGGGAATTTTCCACAAGACGTTCAGTGGGAGAGAATTGGCGGGAAACAAAAGAAATGATGGAAATGTGACAACCAAATGCAAAGAGGCAGAGGAGAGGTTTGCCCCAAAGGGGGAAAAGAATAATGGGAAGACCAGAACGAGTCCTTGGTTACCCAGAGGTGTAGGGGGGCAAAAATAAGTGTAATAGAGAATGGAAAAAGTACATAAGACAAAGGCCCAGGAAAATAAAAGATTAGCCGAAGAGCCGAAACGAATATGCACAGGTAAGAAGGGGGCCCAGGACAATATGAAAATGATATAGCATCAAAGTCAATTTGACCCGAAGCTGGAAGCCACATCAGGAGGAAAACAACAGTAAAAGGCCAGGTAATCAGGCTGAAAAAAGGAAGGGGGGGAGTTCACAATAAACGACCAAGGGGTTTGTGAGGAGCTCAACATGAGATTTAAAAAGTATTTAAAAGGAGACAGGAGGACTCCAAAAATTAGAATAGGGGGGTATACCAACAAGTGCTGGATGAAATACACACAACCGAGGGGGGGGGAAAAAAGGTTATTAACTCGATCCCAAAAGCGGTGGGGCCGACAAATTTCTCCGTGGGTCCTTAGAGAGGAGCAGAGATTTTTGTGTGCCATAACACAAATTTAACACTCCATTGAAACTGGGAACTACCTGAGGCGTGGAAGATAAATGTAGTCCCAATTTTTAAAAAGGGACAGACACGAGGCATTAAACTAAAACCTGTGTCACTGACGGTTTATGCAAAGTCATGGAAGATCATCAGGAGGAGAGTGGTGGAGCACCAAAAACACAAGCTTTAAACGAAAAGCACGGTTTAGGAAGGAAAACCCCTTTCAAACCTACTGGAGTTTTATGATAAGGTAAAGAAGTAAGACACGAGAGGGGTGGATGGGGCTGCATTTTTTGACTGAAGAAGGCGTTCGACACAGTTCCCACAAAAGGTTAATGAAAAAACTAGGCACACGTAACAGGAAAACACGAATGGATCAGAGAATATCTGACAGGAGGCAACAACGGTCATGGTACGTGAGGGGTGTCAGAGTCCCCCGTGACGATGGAGTTCCCAAGGGTCAGCCCCAGGACCTGTACTTTTTTTTGGATATGTGAATGACATAACGGAAGGGATAGACTGAAGGCCCCCGTTTGCAGATGATTAATTTTGAAAAATAAAATCAGTCGAGGATCAGGCAGGAAAAAGAGACCTGGACAGGCTGCAAGCCTGGTCCAGTAACTGGCTCCTTGAATTTAACCCTGCCAAATGTAAAGTCATGAATATCGGGGAAGGGGGGAAAGAAGAGCAGACAGAGAAGTCTAGGGGGCCCAAAGACGCAAGCCTACCAAAAAAAAGATCTTGGGGGAGTATAATACCGAGCACATCTGAGGCACACATCAATCAGATAACTGCTGATACGGGCGGCTGGCAAACCTAAGAATAGCTTTCCCCAAACCTCACAAAAGGGAACATTCAAGACTCTGTATACCATATACGTCAGGCCCATATGGGTATGCAGACCGGTTTGGAACCCCACCTGGTCAAGCACGTCAAAAAAATTTGAGAAAGTGCAAAAAGGGTTTCAACAAAAATATCCCAGAGCTAAGGGGGTTTCCTACGAAGAAAAAGGGTTGGGGGGAAACGGCCTGACGACACTAGAGGACAGGAGGGGGTTGGGGGGCATGATAACGACATATAAAATACTGCGAGGAATAGATAAGGTGGACAGAGACAAGATGTTCCAAAAGGGACACAGAAACAAGGGGCATAATTGGGTTGAAGACTCCTTTTGTCAAAGGGTGTTAGGAAGTTTTTTTAGTCATAGGTTGTCAGGAAGTGGAAAAGCTTAGAAAGCGACATAGTGGAGGCAGGAACCATACATAGTTTTTTTAAACTAGGTTTGATAAAGTCATGGAGCAGGGAGAGAGGACCTAGTACAATGTGAAGAGGCGGGGCCAGGAGCTAACTGACCCTGCAACCACAAATAGGTGAGTACAAAGGTGAGTACATACAGATCATAAAAACATCCTTTTTTAAACTGTTCCTTAGTTACTTCCTTCCCCCCCCTTCTCTTTATCCACCTTTTCTTCCACTTCCTCCTTTCCCCCAAAGGGGTGACCTTTTTCCCGGGGAAGCTAATCATTATATTTCGTCCACTTTAAAATTTGTAGAGATTTTCCTTAAATTACGAGATGTTGAGCATTACCTGATGATCTGGTCAAACGTTCTCCCCAGAGACACAAGAGAGAGAGAGAGAGAGAGAGAGAGAGAGAGAGAGAGAGAGAAGAGAGAGAGAGAGAGAGAGAGAGAGAGAAGAGAGAGAAGAGAGAGAGAGAGAGAGAGAGAGAGAGAGAGAGAGAGAGGAGGAGAGAGAAAGGGAAAGAGAAGAAAAAAAATCTGGTGAAACCAGGAAAAATTAAAATAAAAAAAATTTCATCGGAGTTTTACACGGGGAATTAACGGGGTTTTTTTTGCCCTTCATGCGTTTTGGGCTGTTGCCCACATGTTTTTTTTTTGGGGTGGTGCCAAATGCTTTTTCTGTTTTTCCACATGCTTTTTTTTCTCCGGTCGCCAGGGTTTATCAACTGTGCGTCATGCTTTGGCGCTGGTGCTTTTTTAAGGTTTGGGGGTCCTGGGGTTTCAAAGCGTTGGGGCGTCGCTGGTGCTTTCTAAGCGTTGCGTGCGTCGCTGGTGCTTAATGCGTTGCGTGCGTCGCTGGTGCTTTTTCGTTGCGTGGCGCTGGTGCTTTTAAAAACGGGTGCGTCGCTGGGCTTTTGTTTGCGCCCCTGGGTTATAATTCCCTTTTTCACTTTCCTGTTTTTTTCATTTTTTTTGCTATTTTTCCTTTCCATTTCCTTTTCCCCATTCACTCCCCCCCCCTCCCTCCCTTTTTCTGTGCCTCCACTATCTCTTCCCTCTGAATAACAATCTTAAAAAAGGGAATATATTCATTCATAAATAAACATGATAATACTAGAATAGTGGCCACTACGGCCCCAATATCAGATCTATTTTGGTTTAATATACACAATGTATATGTATGAAGGGGTTTGCAACTGTTAAACGACATGGGGTCCTGAGGGCCCCATTAACCCCAGGTGCCCCAATGACCGGGATTTGGTCCTAAGATCGAAGAGTAGCTGTCAGTTGGTCTGTCCCTTCCCCCACACACGTACGTTCCCCGACACTATACACTATGGCTGGTCTCATTGTCAGTTTGGTGGTAGACTGTAATGTTCCTTCCTTGGAACTTTAGATATGGCCTTAGTGGTTTTGGTGGTGTTAAGATCTTTCCTTCGCTTCCTGACATACCGGTCTCTGCCACAAACCGTGCATGTTGCCCTTACAGGATTACTGGGGCCGATCTCAGATATTTGGCCTCCGACATGGCTCCTGTTTTATTCCCAATCGTTTATCCCCCTGAGTTTTGGATGTTCAATCAGTGGCTCTGTTAGACTGGTACTGTAAGGGTCTTTCATTTGTGTTTATAATTATGTAGCTTACAATTACCATGCATTGTTACCTAGATGGAAGGACTACTACATTTTAACACTATCTTAGCCCGGGGAGTCTTATTTCCTCACCACGTTTTGTAGTTAGTTTAATATTACCATGATTTATGCCTAGATATTTAGGAATGCACTTTTCCCCGTTTATTTTTCCCCTACATCATTCCGGGGGTTTATTAAAGTTTTTTTTTTTAAATTTCCTTTTCCGGGTATTACAGCGCCCTGTATGCTCTTCGATCCAAATTTATATGGATGTTGGCAATGGACGATTTAAACTCCAAACAAAACAGACTTACCATTAATCCAGAAGTTTACTGAAGGTGATCTTGAGTTGCAAGACGGATTATGAGAAGAACCGATGTACCTGCAAAAAAACAGGGAAACTTCACTAGCACGTAAGAATGCAAGGAAGTTAGTTGTGCACTCACCATTACTTTATATGAATACATAGACAAAAGAGAAATGTTAAATGTGCAGTAAAAAGGGGGTTTTTTTTTTTATAATTATTTTCTATAACAAATGAAGGGGCCCCTGTTAGTGTTAACGGGTTTTAATATACGTTATGTTGGTTAGTCTTCGGGGATTTATTATATTTTGGCCCAACGTGAATACAAAAATGAAAATTTAACACACACAAAGCATTTTGGGCTAATATTTAACAAACTACACAAGTCAATTCTGATTGAACCAGTGCATTCTGGGAAGGTTCAAAAAAAATTTAAAATTAAATTTTAACAAAAAATAAAAAACATTTGATAAAATAGATGGAATAAACATGTTTGACTTGTATATTTTGCCTATTAAAACTATTTATCTCCCCTTTAGAAATAAAATTCCCCAAAATAGGGGGGGCAGAACGTCGATAAGCTCACTAGTAACCGCTATTTTAGTAGTACGATGAACGACCAATTAATAATGCAGATTACAAACAGCGGAAGATGGCAGCTGCTGGATAAACCCCATCTAGCTAAAATTAAACAAATTTACCTTCAACGTCTGCCACTGTCCCGTTTAGACAAAAAAGTCTGATACTCACCGAAACGTGTCGTCAGTTTAGACACCCCCAGACATGTTGAACAGATACAGAAATTTTTACAGACTTCGACTGACAATTACAGGATTTAGCAATATTAGAACTGGTAGCAGTGTTTATTCTTCCCATTTGATGCAAACCTTACTTTATTGATATATTGTTAAAATTTCAATACGGTGTATCTAACCGGGAGTGAAATTTTTTTTCTAAACGACATTCAAATTAAATCCCCCACCAATAGGAAACTTTTTTAAGATACTTGAAAAATATCCGAAAGACAGAAAGATACAAGCAGCACCTATGATCAAGACTGACCACCTTACTGACGCCATGCAGCACTCACCATGACGCCATGGACTCACCTTACTGGGGGCTTGCAGCACCACCACTGACGCCATGCACACTCCCTTCCGACGCCATGCAGCACTCACCTTACTGACGCATCACTCACCTTACTGAATGCAGCACCACCTTACTGACGCATGCAGTACCACCTTACTGACCCACAGCACTCCCTTTTACGACGCCATGCAGCACTCCCTTTTACTGACCCATGCACCTCACCTTACTGACGCCATGCAGCACCACCTTACGACGCTATCAGCACCCCTTTTACTGACCCATGCAGCACTCCCTTTTTGACGCCATGAGCCCACCTTACTGACGCCATGCAGCACTCCCTTTTACTGACGCCATGCAGCACCACCTTACTGACGCCATGCAGCACTCACCTTACTCCCCATAGCACTCCCCCTTATGACGCCATGCAGCACTACCTTGACGCCATGCAGCACCAGCGTCATGTCAGCAAACTTTCCCCAGTACCAGAACATTAAATTATGAGTGATTAATTTTAATAAAAATTATATCCAAAATTTTCCCCAATATATTTAAAATTCTCTCTTACCAAGGTAGAAATATTTTTTTTTGCAATTAGTCTAGGTAGACTAATGTTTCCAATTTACAACTGCATTATATTTCCAATACTTTACTGACATCATTATATATCTCTTTTACTGTTTTATTGCCTGCATTATGTCTCTATTCATTTTAATGCACTCTATGTTTCACTCACTGTCCTCAGATCTTGTACTCTCTTCAGCATTAAAGTTCCTAACTTTCTCTGACATCTCTTAACACCCCCCTCTCCTCCTCCTCCTCCTCCTCCTCCTCCTCCTCCTCCCCCCCCTCCTCCTCCCCCCTCCTCCCCTCCCCCCCTCCCCCTGCTCCACAACCTCCCCCCCCCCCTCCTCCTCTTTCACCTCTTCCTCCCCGCCTCCTCCTCCTTCCCCTCCAACCCCTCATTCTTTCTATCTTCTGTTCCCCTTTTTCTTCTCCCTCCTCCTTTCCTTACTTTTTATTTTCCTCCTTATCTTATTTCTCCTCCTCCTTTCTTCTCCCCTTTTTTCTTATTTCTCCATTCTTCTTCCCTTTTCTTTCCCCGTTTTTCTCCCTGGATTTACCCTACTCTTCTTTCTCCTCCTCCTCTTCCTCTCCACCTCCTTTTTTTCTTCCTCATCATCCTCTTCCTATCCCTTCTCTTCCTCCTTCCCCTTAAATGCTTTCTCCTCCAATCCCCCCTTCTCCCCCTCCCTTTTCTTCCTCCTCCCCCCTTTCCTCACCTTTTTTTCTTCCTCCTGTTCTATTTCTTTCTCCTTCTCCTCATCTTCTTCCACCTTTCTTTTTCCCCTCCTCCTCCCCATTTCTCCCCCCCCCCACCCCTTTTCTCCCCTTTTGCTTTAGCGTTCCAAAAACTAGTGAATTGGTATTAATCACACCGGGGAGTGCTGTTGGTTCCAAAAAACCTTGCCCTTGGAGATTACAGGAGGCAGCAGGAGCACCGGGGGGCACGGGAACCCCCAGGAGGCAGGGAACCCCGGAGGCAAGGGGCCCAGGAGGCAGCAGGAACCCCAGGAGGCAGGGAACCCCGGAGGCAGGGAGCACCAGGAGGCAGCAGAAGCACCAGGAGGCAGCGAAGCCGGGGAACAGCAGAAGCGGAGGCAGCAGGAGCTGGGAGGCAGGGGCACCAGGAGGCAGAAAGACCAGGAGGCAGGGAGCACCAGGAGGGCAGGAGCACCAGGAGGCAGCAGAAGCCCGGGGGGCAGCAGGGCACTAGGAGGCAGCAGGAGCACCGGGGCCCAAAAAGCACCGGAGGCAGCAGGAGCACCAAGACACCAGAAGCACCAGGAGGCAGCAGGAGCCCAGGAGGCAGCAGGAGCACCAGGAGGCAGCAGGGCACCAGGAGGCAGCGAAGCACCAGGGGCAGCGGGCCCCAAGGAGCAGGAGCACCAAGACCCGGCACCAGGAGGCAGCAGGAGCACCAGGAGGCGGGGCCCCAGGAGGCAGCAAAAGCCCCGGGGAGGCAGCAGGAGCACGGGGAGGCAGCAGGAGCCCCAAAGACACCAGAAGCACCAGGAGGCAGCAGGAGATGGAGGCGCAGGAGCACCAAGACACCAGAAGAAAGGAGGCAGAGCACGGAGGCACAGGAGCACCAGGAGGCAGTAGAGACCACTATGAGGCTGCAGGGAACACCATGACGCTGCGGGAAAACACCACAGGCTGCGGGATCATTATAGCATGAGCCCCTCAATAGGACACTTGTAACATTTGGTCTGAAGACACATGGTTCACCTGTGTCTTGGGATGGGTGTCTGGGCTACAGATGTATCAGTCCCCTTTTTTTTTCAACCCACTGAAGTCCCCGTACCCACGTTTCTCAACCCAAGGATGGATATGTAGCCATGTATCTCAACAAGGATGGATTTAGCCATGTCCCCAACCCAAGGATGGATATGAGCCATGTCTCTCCCCAAGGATGGATATGTAGCCATGCCCCCAAACCCCAAGGAGGATATGTCCCCTGTATCTCAACCCAAGGATGGATATGTAGCCATGTATCTAACCCCAAAAGGATGGATATGTAGTTATGTGTCTCAACAGAAGGATGGATTAGCCTGTCCTATCCCAAGGATGGACATGAGCCATGTGTCTTAAACCCGGGGAATGGACACAGCCACGAGTCTTTTTTTTTAAACGGATTTAAAAAACTGTTCAACATGAGAATGGATGTTAAAAATGTGTCTCGAATATTTTTCCCCCTTGAGGAAAATAATCACGCACCATTCCGAGGATACAGAAAGAATTTTGCCAAATGTCTCAACTGGAGAGGAATAAAAAGCCCGTGTCTCATTTAAAAAAATTCATAGCCACTTGTCCCTAAAAGGGAAACGGATAAAAAAAAGGCATCTCACAACGGGACGAAAACCTGTATCTCGTCTAAGCACGGGGAAGGATACATACCTGTGTAGAAAATTCCTTGTGACCTGTACTCGGGTATTCCATACCTGTGTTATCTCGGGGGCGAGACGACTTCCCCTGTGGGTCTTCGGAGACGGGTCGCCCAGCGGGGGAAGGTCAAAGGAAAGAGGAAACGCGACCTTGTTTCGATCCGTTCCCCGGCAAAGTGTTGGGGGGTGGTGGGGGGAAGGGGGGGGAAGAGGGGGGTGGGGGGGGAAGGGGGAGAGGAAGGGGGGGAAGGGAAGGGGTTTTGGATGGTAGGAGGAGGGGGGGGAGTCCGGAGGCTAGAGGCTTTCTCCAGTCTGGCATACTGTCTATTGATCCTTATCTGAGATGGTACAACATCAGAAGTTTCATGCTTTTTTTAATTTTTTTTTAAAGTTTTTTTTCTGTGGGGGAATTTTTATTTTAAAAGGACTCTTCTGAGTTCGTTTTTGGTTTAAAATTTTTTTTATTTAGAGTTTTGGGTTGGTAATATTTCCTTTTAAAAGATTTTTGTGTTGATTACATTGCATTTTAAAAGCTTTAACGTTTGGAACACTGCAGTTTCAGAGTTTTCTAGAGTTGGCATAAGTATTTCAAGACAGATAAGATGTATCGGAAAATAAATTATCAATTTTGAGCTCTTGGAAACACTCAGGAAAAAAACCATCTAGAAACACTGCATGCACAGCACATGCTCAAGTGGTAACATTGAAATGCATGACCAGTCAGCCTGGCAACACTGCCCCGTAAATAATGGAACGATGAAACTAAAACAATAATTCACTTCGTTAAATCTCATTTTGTAAAGGGGGTTAAAATTAGCCCTGAGAACCAACTGTGAATATATCACCAAACTAATACTACATTTTGGAAATTTAAGAGACAGGGTCAAGAATTTTTTTTAGTAAAACCCCAAAATCTTTTAGGAATAACTAGTTATTCTTTGATAGAAATATCTAGGTAATTATGTTTCCCCAAAGGCCTTTAATGGGTTCCGGGTTTTTTTTTTATTTTTTCCCACCCAAAAATTTCGTTTTTTTGTTCATAACACGATGGGGCCCTCATCTGATTGTGTATTGTAATGAAATCATCATCTAACTACTGGATGCACAGGTTTTGACCAAAGTTTAGCCCCCCTTCCAAGAATCCTGGAAAGATCTGATAACCTTCAGATTAAAACCTTCAAAAGGGTCTGACGTCGACTAGGGCGGGGGGAAATAAGGGGGCACATTTCTAAATTTACATGTAAAAAAATTAAAAATAATTTGAATCTTGTTAAATAAATTTAAAAATGCTCCCAGAATGACCTCAAAATTTCATGCAAGTTGGATCTTTACCAAGATATACCTATTAAGTTTATTGGTTTGGGGGAATTTGTCAGTGTATACATTGATGCAATAAAAGAAAACAGGCGATCTTAGCAATGAGAACAAGCCAACATGAGGAGGAAATACTGAAGTCTTTGCACCGGCGTCTTGGGAGCTATGCAACCCTGGGGCTCCCTCTGAGTGCCTTGCTAACTGCTCCTCATCCTTTCCCCCCACCCAGTGACCTCCCCTTACCCCCCCCTTTTTACCCCCACCCTCCTTTTCCCAAGTAATTCTCCTAATTAGAGAAAAGAAATATTATCTTTTAATTATGGTAGTGATCTTTTAACAATTCAAAAATTTTAGTCTAATTAGTTTTCTGATTTAGGGAGAACCTATTTCCTTCCTATTTATTGTCTCCCATTACGAAGGTATATTTTCACATACATATATATGTCTTATTTTGCAATAAGGGAGAATTACTGACAATATGTTAGGTAAGGGAAAACCCTGCAACTACTACTACACACCACCATCACCACCACCCACTACTACTACCTCCATCACCAATACTAATACTACCAATACAATATTAGCTACATATAACCACTCAATATTAGCTACTACTACCACCACTACAATATTAGCTACTACTATAACCACTACAATATTAGCTACTATCTACTACTACTACCTGTATAGTACTATTTTAAATACTATTACTACTACTATTTACTACTATTGTCACCACTAATGCTACCACTACTACCCCTACAGGGTTATATTATGTTTCACAACTCATGAATATTTATAAAACCCCATGTATTTTATTGTTTGTGACGAAAAAACTCCTGAAGAGCGAAAGTTGCCACAGAAAATGTCGCACTAGTTGCACTTGTGAACTTTTCACCTCCATGCCTCATTTTGCTCAGTGCTGAGTGAGGGCAATAATTGACTCTGACTGAACGGGAGTATTTAAATAACTCAGTAGTTGTTATTGTTTTTTTTGGGGTTAAGGAAGCTTAGGGGGTTTGTTAGTGACTGCCGGACGTGTATAGTCTTGATGGGGGGGGTTGTTCAGGTAGTTATTGACTGGTTTTGGTTAGTTGGGTTTTTTGATTTGACAATGGTGCTAGACGGGCCGAAAGTCGTCTAAGTGATTGGTGATTTGGGGTTTAGTGATTCGAGAATATTTTTAGACTGATTGTATAAAAAAAGTTGTGTATTGATACAGTGATTATTGTGTGTTAAAATGACTGATGGGTAGTATAATTAATTGGTCTCTGTATACCTTTTTCATTAATTGTCCCTATTTGATGGTAGAAATAACCTGATCATTTCATTATTCGGTATTGTTTGATGGGTTGTTCTTTTGGGGAATTGTTTGATTTAGTTTGTTCTGTGTGAAGTTGTTTGATTAGGTTTTTCTTTGTAAAATTTTTTGATGTGGGGTTTTTGATGGAAGTTGTTTGATTTAGGTTATTTGATGTGAAGTTGTTTGATGTGAGGTTATTCTGTGTGAAGTTGTTTTATGTAGGTTATTCTGTGAAGTTGTTTGATGTGAGGTTATTCTGTGGAAGTTGTTTAGTGAGGTTATTCTGTGTGAAGTTGTTTGATGAGGTTATTTGATGTGAAGTTGGTTTTTTCTCCACTACATAATCTCATTGAACTGAAAAAGCCTCTGTTGGGAAACAATTTCAATATAAAGTTAGCCAGGTGTTGATGTGTCTTACTCATCAATTTGACAGAACTATTATTTAACTTAATGATGAAATAATGTCCTTGAGACGGGGGGACCGGCATAATTCGGGTGTGTTATGTCTTGCCAAACCTTTTCTAGGGGCCCGGGTAATAGAGTGATCTATACGACTTGCTAATGGTTAGCCTTTGTCTTGATAGAGGAAAGGACATAAAGAGTAGCTTGATTTTCATCGTGTCGGGTTTAATGGATGTTTAGATGTTGTAGGTGTCAGGAAGATCTGACTGTATGGAGGGTGAGATAGGTTTACTGAGTTCATATTGGTCCCCGGTCTTTTCCGCAGGCGGTCATATTTTGATTGTTTTCCCCGACACTCGGTATTAGTCATCTTTATGACTACTATTTAGACATGATTCTGCTGTTGCTCCATGATGGCCTTGCAACTTTGGACGTGTAAGGGGATCTTTTATTTTGCCTGTGTATCTGGATGCCGCATTTATCTCATTTAACTAACCTTGTTAATTGATCTAGTGGGGTAGAGCTGGGGCGGGGGAAAGGGCAGACTTCTTACAGCTGAGTCATACCAGATACGATTTAAGGATCCCTTTCCCTGGAGCGTAGCCGCCCAGGTTCCTTGTTAGTTGCCTGCCTGGTTAAACTTTGAATAGGAAGCCTTGAAGCCATACTCTTTGGAACTTTACGTGCCAGTGAATGCCCCTTTCCCCTTTAACGTCTGTTACATTTTTTTACTGCGTAACGTAAATAAAAGTCCTGGTCCAAAGGGTAAAAAACCTGCCAAGTCTAACGGCATTTCATTATTTTTAAAAAAAAAAAAAAAACCATTTACCCAGTATTCACTTTAGCTCATAGCACAACGCTACTAGTGAGTGAAACAAAATATATAAACATTTATAAACAGGAAGGCTCAAATACCACCCACCATGGGTTCAAGTACCCCACCATGGGTTCAAGACCCCCCACCATGGGTTCAACCACCCGAGATGGGTTCAAGTACAACCCACCATGGGTTCGACCACCACCATGGGTTCAAGTACCACCCATCATGGGTTCAAGTACCATTCACCATGGGTTCAAGACCACCCACCATGGATTGGACCATCCACCATGGGTTCGTACCACCCACCATGGGTTCAAGTACCATCCACCATAGGTTCAAGTACCATCCACCAGGGTTTTAAGTCCCCCCACCATGGGTTCAAGTACCACCCACCAGGGTTCAAGTACCACTCACCATGGGTTAAACCATCCACCATGGGTTCAAGTACCCCCCACCAGGGGGTTTAAGACCCCCCACCATGGGTTCAAGTACCACTCACCATGGGTTTAAGTACCAACTACCCTGGGTTCAAGTACCACCCACCATGGGTTCAAGTACCCCCCATGGGTTCAAGTACCACCACTGGGTTTAAGTACCAACTCCAGGGTTCAAGTACCACCCACCATGGGTTCAAGTACCACTCACCAGGGTTCGTACCACCCCCCATGGGTTCAAGACCACCCACCAGGGTTCGTACCACCCACCATGGGTTCAAGTACCACTCACCATGGGTTTAAGTACCAACTACCATGGGTTAAGTACCACCCACCAGGGTTCAATTTCCCCTCACCAGGGGCGACCATCCACCATGGGTTCAAGTACCACCCACCAGGGGGTTAAGTACCACCCACCATGGGTTCAAGCCACCACCAGGGTTTAAACCAACTACCATGGGTTCAAGTACCACCCACCCTGGGTTAATACCACTCAATGGGTTCAAGTACCATCCACCAAGTACCACCACCGGGGGTTTACCCCCACCATGGGTTCAAGTACCACTCACCATGGGTTCAAGTACCACCCACCATGGGTTCAAGTACCACTCACCATGGGTTTAAGACCAACTACCATGGGTTCAAGACCACCCACCAGGGTTGACCACTCACCATGGGTTCAAGTACCATCCACCATGGGTTCAAGTACCCCCAAAGGGCAAACCCCACCATGGGTTCAAGTACCACTAATGGGTTTAAGTACCAACTCCAGGGTTCAAGTCCACCCACCATGGGTTGTAACCCACCATGGGTTCAAGTACCACCACCAGGGTTTGACCAACTACCATGGGTTCAAGTACCCCCCACCAGGGTTCAAGTACCACTCACCAGGGTTCGTACCATCCACCATGGGTTAAGTCCACCCAATGGGTTTTCCCACCCACCATGGGTTCAAGTCCCCCACCATGGGTTTAAGACCAACTACCCGGGGGGTTTAAGTACCCCCACCATGGGTTCAAGTACCACTCACCATGGGTTCAAGTACCATCCACCAGGGGTTTATCCCCCCACCATGGGTTCAAGTACCACCCACCATGGGTTCAAGTACCACCACCATGGGTTTAAGTACCAACTACCATGGGTTCAAGTACCACCCACCATGGGTTCAAGTACCACTCACCATGGGTTCAAGTACCATCCACCATGGGTTCAAGTACCACCCACCATGGGTTCAAGTACCCCCCATGGGTTAATACCACTACCATGGGTTCAAGTACCACCCACCAGGGTTTTTAAAACCCCTCACCATGGGTTTAAGTACCAACACCATGGGTTCAAGTACCACCCCCCTTTTAAGTACCACCACCATGGGTTCAAGTACCATCCACCATGGGTTCAAGTACCACCCACCATGGGTTCAAGTACCCCCCAGGGTTCATCCCAGGGTTTAAATACCAACTACCATGGTCAATACCCCCGATCTGTGATATGATTTTTTTGTCAGAATTTTAGATGTTGATCAATTTTTACAAAGGGTTTAAGGAAAAATTAGTGACTGCGGGCCCCAAGTTGGTAAGGGCTTTTAATGAAGGGGAAAGGAAGTGCCCTCCCCCTTTGGGGCAAACCTGATTCCCCCCATTTACCAGGAATTTTAACCCTTACGGCAGGGGTTCCGGGAATATAATTATTATTTCATAATGTCCATAAACCCCCCGTCTGGTATAGCGGTTTTTTTTTTCACATAACAAGGCGTTATTAAAAAAAAGTTTTGGCGGAAATCTACAAAAAAAATTAGCTATTTAAAACGGCATATGCAGAAATTACGATCATGGTGATGTTTTTTTCCATTTTTACACCGCATGTAATTACAGGTAAACA